>CM067367.1:69291421-69340357 GCA_034401795.1 Chaetoderma sp. LZ-2023a
GCATGACACGTGTGTTAAGCCGAGGACTCCTTACCACCGCGCGGATGAGCTGAAATCTGATTGGCACTGGATGATGTAGGTATCACCGTAGGTAAGCAGTTACACACGTCTATCACGAGGGTCCAGTTGTCCTGCGCGGGCTGGCTTCCACGCCGGTGATGCTCCTGATTCTCGATTCTTCACCCCTTTTATACTACTCGTGACGTCAGGGCCAGGGGCCTCAGCCAATCAGTGACTGAGCAGTAGCCAATCAGCTTGCAGACAGAAGTGGCGACGTGGCTATTATGTACACAGCACATTCATTATTTATTTACACATACAAACGATTAAGACGTCAAGAGAAATATTTTGAAGATAATTTAAGGGGATTTCTGATGATAACGTTTCTGGGCCGATTTCAACAATTTAAACGGTTCTGAAATCCTCGTTGTATTCTGGTCTTGATCAGTACCAATAACAACGAGGATGATACAATTAAAGTTATTTACGGGTACCTACTCGGTACACTATAAGCAACCACTCGCTTCCGATTCCGAGACGTGTTGTCAGGGAAGCTCTGACGCGGGCGCATGCGCACCATGCGGTCTAACAGACTTCGACATTTTTAACGAACACCTCTCTCATAGTGCTTATATAAGCGTGCCACCCTACCCAGGTTTGGGGGGGGGCGTGCTTGGAGCAAATCCGGAACGGCCGTTCGGTACCAAGCTTAGCTGGGATGGCCGGTACCTGTCCGGTCGGGACGGCCGGTACCCGTCCGGTCGATCGGTGCTACACAACTACTGTGTAGGCCAAGGAGTGTACTTTATGGATACTCCATTAGAGTTACCAGTTTCGCAGCAGGAAACAACGAAAAAAGATCTACATTTTTAAAGTTTCTAATATCCTGCAGATAGAAGTGGTATAGTAAGGTTGCTATAGTCGCCATTTTAATTGCTTGGTTGAAAATCACTTTAAAAATATTTTTTTACTGTTTTAGCATTAGCTAAACTCTGGCAAATATTTTCGATCAATAGCGCAAAATAAGTATTAAGTATGGGTGTGATAGACTCACTTTTTAATTGGCCCTGCCAAATCACGTGGGTTACCGTGGTATGGCCTAATTGCCCAAATACAATACAATAAACACACCCCTTTTGGCCAGTCCATCTATGGGCAGTCTGCTAGCCGCGCACGCTTTTATCAAAATAACACCAAAAATGTGTCTATCCTATCCCTTTGCTGCTATAGCTATACCGTCCCTTATGGCCACTGCATATATGGGCAATTAGGACACGACGTATTAACTTATCAGGACCAATCAAAAGGCGTGTCTATCCACACCCAGGGGCGAATCCAGGAGGTCATTAAGGTGGGGTGGGGTGGGGGTGGGGGGGGGGGCAAAATTTGAAGGGAGTTAACCCTCAAGAATGGGCTCACTCCGCCACCAACAAGCAAGTAAAACAAATTGACAGCAGCCCTGTGTGCGTGCGTGCGCGCGCGCGTGCGTGCACGTGGCCCCCACCCACCACCCCACCCCCATTTGCACCCAAACCCACCCCTGGATTCGCCACATACACCATTACTACTCATATATTACTATAGTAGGGAGACCGCCCGGCTCCTCCACCACCATCACCACCTCGCTCACCCCTTGAGTTGGGCTGGCTTCAAACCCCACCCCACCACTTTTGGACACCGTAACTCCTACATATGGATGTGATAATATTGATAGACCTAATTGCATGTGTCAGTGCATGGAGTCCATGCACCGGGAAATGCTTGTTGGGCAGGGTAGTGGGACAAGAGAGGGACAGGTTTGTCCCATGGTGGTAGTCTTGGAGATCTCCCGGAAGAGCCTCCCCAAAAGGGATGCGAATAGTATATCGGTGTCCTCCCCAAGGAGAATTAAATGTTTTAATTGAGTTCATTTCCGAAATTTGAGTGATATGCCTAAACAATTAAAATCCTTCCCAAATCCAAATAACCATAGACCTATAAAATATAGCCATGCTAAGTTTTATTGTGAGGGGAAGGGCCGAGAAATGTGGAGGGCTCTTGGAGGGCTCCCCTTTGCGCATCCCACCCCTCCTCGCCCGTGGCGCCGCCAATAATTGTCGTCAACTGCCATATAGTTAAAATATTGTAAATAAATAATCATATACATATTTGTTCGAAGATCTTTATCCATTCCTACCGCAACGTTTGCAAATTAGTTATTATTAGTCACGAACGATTTTCATGCTACAACGAATTCAATACATGCATCCGGACAGATTAATCAGCAGAACGATTCGCGGCAGGTACTTTGTACAGGTTATCGTACTGACGTCAGTGGAAGATCACGTGGCCTATTCTCGTCACGACTGAGTAGTGACGTTTCCAAAGGCTGCCCAGTAAAGCGATGCTTGGTGTAATATCGCAAAACATATTCACTATTGGCAGAGGCAGACGTTGAGAATTCGCCTACTGTTTGGACTTAACTATTTACGATTTGATTCATCTATCGTGTTGTTTTAATCATATTATTTGCTCGAGTAATATCGTTTCTGGTAGTGGATAGTTTTGTGTTTTCGTGGTGAAGACGTAGGTGTGCGGTTGGTGGTGTTTTGGTCCAGCAAAACGACTAACGAGGTCACCTCGCAGGCCAAAAGCCTGAGAAGGGGGATTTCGGAACTGTCAGTCAGCCGTGGCAGAACTGACATCTTTTAGGTCTTTGACAGGAGAATTTACGAAAATGGCTGACACGGAAGCTTTGCTGGAATCGGTAAATTGCGAGATCAGTGATGGTGAAAAATCGCCATCCGATTCACCGCCACCGAAAGCTGCTAAAGTGTCGGAGAGAGCCAGTCCACCGACAAGCATGCCGAATATAAACAACATTCGGAATAACTTAAATGACTTCGCTACACAGGAGTTTCACGGCAATAACAATGGCAGTAACTATGATTCTAACCAAGCACAGACTCCTACCACTCCAATCCTTGTTACCATTGCTGTCTCCAAACCACTAGTGCACACTGGACCAAAATTTAAGCTCATCAATGATGGTGAGCTTCTTGTTTGTAGTCTCAACCACCAACGGACTATTATTAGTAAAATTATGAACTCCAAATATTTACGTCGATGGGAAACTCATCGAATTAGATTATCAGCAGATGATATCAAATCCGCTACGGTAAGTAGTTGAACATGGTCATGTTATACCTTAGGATGATTTATGGTGGTTATCCTACTAGAGTATGTGACCATATACCGCTCTGCTTGGTGTCTGTGCGCTTTGAAGGGACATTCCGTTAACCCTTTCATGGCGAAGTCTGGCTGTGTAGTTGGGCTGATGAATGACCATTTGCTGGCCAAGGGATGACTATTTTTGAAAATGTATCACAGGAATGACTGGCTCGATAACCGAGCCAGTCATTCCAGTGATAAACTTTTAAAAATGGACATTCATTAAGGAAATGTTTAGATATTTTGATGAAATTTATCCATTAAGGGGTTAGTGGTCAATATTGGTCAAGAAAATATAGATTTTTGCTTAGTGAATGTCTAATTGCAGTCATTCCAGTTACAAGTAAATTGTTAGAAATTGTTACGTCTTCGTGGCCACCTTCATGGCGTTGTACATTTTTCAAGACCACTGCAGACCTGTTGTGTGACTTGATCAAAGTGGTAATGCCATTGTTGATGCGTTTTTCCTGGAAAAGGAAGCATGAACATAGGTACTATACGCTGTTTTGGCAAGGGATGCCATCGAGATGTTTCTGGAATATGTAATCAAATTAATTCTGAACGTATCAGTTGTCTGTGAATATGCTTAATTTAAACCAATTAGTGCTAAAGTTGGTCCAGAAAATCTATATATTTGCTAATTTAATGTCCATTTGTGGGCCAGTCTTCTAGCGAAGACTATCTTTGAGAATTTACCCACTGGAATGACTGGCTGAGTTACCAAGCCACTGGCTGAGTTACCGAGCCAGTCATTGCAGTGGTAAATCCTAATACAGGTGATATACTATTAGATGTGCCTCTTGGAGCCAAAATACAATGGTTCTTTAACCCTCAAATTTGTTCAAGAAAATTTGAATTTTTCCATAAAAAATGTCCATTTGCAGACCAAGAGAAGCCAATTATCGAGCCAGTCATTCCAGTGATACATTTTCAAAAATTGGCTTCTCTTGGTCTGCAAAGGGACATTTCTCAAGACCACTGCAGAAGCCTTTTTTGGTTGATATGAGTGTTAAAGGGTTAACACTGAATTCTCCGAACTCCCAGAATGTTAAGTTCAAGGTAACTATTTAGGAAAGTTGTTGAATATTTTGAAACTAATTTGATTGGGAGCTGTTGCTGCAAATGGCAGCGGCAGCACCCAGTCAAGTTAGTTTCAAAATATATAACAGAATGTTTCTTAAATTGTAAATTCCCCAAAGACATGCAGTTCATACATTTTCAAGACAGACCTTTTCCACTTTGGTGGCAGACTTTTATTTGGTTGTGATGTCAGCTAACAAGGGAAATCTTTTGATTATGATGTCAGATACTCGAGTGACATATTAGTATATTGGTTTGTACTAAAAAAGTGTTTACTATAAATAAACAACATAATGCAAGACAGGTGGTCCTTAGCTCAGCCATCTTAAGAAAGTGTGCTTGAGCCAGGTGAGCTTTATAAACAGATATAATGCCAATTTATAAATGCGATGGAACCAATTTTAAAGTTCACCTCTATATAAACTATAAGGAAATATGAATGACAGTTTTTCATACAGTAAAAGTTCAATACCTTCGTCTCTCCGTAGGAAGATTATGTGTCTATAAAGAGCACTTTTGTTTTGTTCCTCACGGTTGTCTTTATAGGGAGGTTTGACTGTATTTTAATCCACCTTATGTTTGCATCATTAAAGACTATAATGCTGAGTGCAAGGAATTGTCAAAATGTTATATGTTTGTGAGTGACTAAACAACACTTGCATATATAGATAGGCATATGGGGCTTCATTTCACAATTTAGCCCCTGAAGTTTCAGTGTCTCAATTACAAAACTATACAGATTACAGGTAAACTGTTGAATATTTTGAAACATGCCTGGAACTTGTTACTGCTATCTAAGCAAATTCATCAAATTATTTTCAACTTATTTAACAGAATATTTCTTACATCAAAAAGAATTGATCATTTCTGGTCTGTACGGTTTAACCATTTAACACACAAATTGGTTCAGATCAGGAGCAGGTTGGGAAAATTCCTGGCAAAATCTAGAAGGATCTAGAGGACCCCAAGAATTGAAAATATCAAGGAGTTCACATCCCTGTTCAATTGGTGCACGGCAGCAGATGACATGTTTTCAATTATTACATTGAATTTGATTGCGTTAACAAGTATATGACCTGAATCATTTAGACATGCTCTAAGATTGACCGCTTTCATTTACATATATATTTTATTAAGTAGTGAAAGCAAAAACAATTGAATGCTGACCATCGTCATTTAGGCATCAGGGCCGCCCGAAATTCTCCAACCCTGAGAGATTATTTTTGAAAATTTAACACTGAAATTACTGACTCGCTTATTGATCCAGACCTTTCAGTCATAAATTTGAAAAAGTAGTCCTCTTAGTCTGCAAATGGACATTTCTCCTTCGATCAATGCTTACCATTATATTACTCTTTGATGATACAAGCTAGCTAGCTAGCTGCTCTAGGAATCTAGATTTAGAAATGTTTACCGGCTCCTGGAACCGATTACCCGGTTCCCAACAAGCGGGTACCCGTCTGCCAGTGAGGCTCATTCTTGTTTGCATAGCAACAAGAGCTATACATGCTTTTTGCATTTGGAAATTTCTTAGTTTTCTTTGAGTTTCTTAGTGTTTTCTGTGCTGTTTAGCTGTTTTCGCTTCACAGAATATTGGATTAACCATGTAAGGAGCTTCTGAATCTCAGGTTGTATTCTTTCATGTTATTCTCTAGCTGTATGGAGACTTAGGTCTCTAAAATTTCGTCTGTGTCGCATGTCCAAATTTCTGACCACGAATCGGGGATGTGTGGTGACAACGAAATATGCCAGATAGATCGCCTTTTAAATCCCAACGGCGATCGGCAGTAATGTGAAATTGGATGTTGGCTATACGTTTTTTTAACACTAAAATCGGCTGACATCGTCTCCGTATTATCCGAGCGGGTGACGTCACACCCATGTTGTTTCTCAGATTTTTTATGGTAAAGAAAATATTTCATTAATTCGCGCATCTTATTCTTGCAGGGTTCGCATGGGTCATGGAAATCCTGGAAAGTCATGGAATTTGAAAATCTAAATTCCAGGCCTGGAAAAGTCATGGAAATTTGTCAATTTGATAAAAGTCATGGAAAAGTCATGGAAAATGATAATCTCCCTAAATAAAAATAAATGTGAAATGGGGAAATAAAGCTCGGAAATACACATTTCCATATCTTTATCGCGGCGATCACATGATTTCATTCATTATCAAAGTCATATGTCCAACCAAAATAAAATGACCCAAAACAGCGTAAGAAATAAAATGAGGTTAAATCCCTTCTTATGTTGGTAGGCCATATTAAACTCTTGTGATTGGAGACATTCCACTGAAACTATATCTGGACTGGAAGGAGGCCTCCCAAATAAAAACGGGTTTTGTAACGCCGCGAATGCGAATATCCCAAATTAATAATAAATATGTACAGAAGAGAATGTTTTTAAAACTATTTGAGCAATAAATTCACTATTTCCTACTCAGCGTATGCATTCGGCAGTATATTTAGTGGCAAGATTTTTGTTCATTTGGGCGATTTCGTCCTGGCCGAATTGGTTACATTATGATAATTAGATGGCGATGATATCTCGGTCTCGCTAGTGTATGGAGATTCCCCTGTATATTGAACGTATTTCTTGTTCAAAGATGGTTTTATGCGTTCTATTACGGTTAAAGTATGAAATAAACTTGGTAATATTAAAAGAATAACAAGATATTTAGCCGATAAAGGATTATTATTATTTTGAATCTAGCGGTAAAGTTACCAATTTTCATTCATCTGAAAAATATGTTTTGCAATATTTCTAAACTCTGATTGCGTGTTATATACATGTATAAGGCTTTTTTGGCTCATATTTTGTCAAATTTTCCCATGCGTGTTATCTATTAGTGCGCAACATATTTGCGAAAGTAACAATTTTAGGTATTGGATTTAAATTTGTTCTTGAACACCTTGTCCAAATAGAAGCCTCGGCTCTAAGCCTTAAATTTGTTCAAAATCTTTTTAAATTAAAAAAAGTCAATTTGCAGACCAAGTGAAGACTATTTTATAAAAAAATGTTCCACAATAGTCTTCTCTTGGTCTGCAAATGGACATCTCTCAAGACCACGCGTGACAGAAGCCGGCTTTGGCTGATATGAGTGTTAAAGGGTTAATAGACAATTTTTGGGGTCAAAATCTTTACTAGAAATGGCCATATTGCTTCTTACCATTTTGACCGATTTCAACCATGTTAGGCTGAAAGGATACCACATGTATGATCATAGGCTCTAGAACCTCCATTCAGAATTTTTATTCATCAATTTTTTATGTGAAAACCTCAGATTTTATTAAAAATGTACCGGATATTCTCACATGTTGACCCTTTGCCCTAGATAAAGTGAATTCCATATGATTCGCTATATGCTGTTGAACATTTTGAAACAAATTTGACTGTCTTTGACCTAGCTATTGATTCTTGGAGGTCATGGAATTTCTTAATTTTAGTCACGGAAAAGTCATGGAATTTCAAATACTGAAAGGTGTATTTCTATTTGGTGTATTACCAAACCCTGTTCTTGGTGCTGCATACTTTTTGTACCAGAAAACTTTAGAATTATGTCAAGTCTTGCGTGGTAATCACGACTTGTTTGCATTGATCTATGGTTTCAAAATTCTTGATTTAAGATGTGTGTTCTGCGGTTTTACCGTGGTCTACAGCAGTTTGTTTATGCATTTTGTGGTTTTCTTAACGTGTCGTTTTGGCCTTCGTTTGAGAGTATAATTGAAATTTATTCTTAAATATACCGCAAATGCTATTCGATATGGTGCCTGGTTCTGTGTGATACATCCGGCAAGATCAGTATATGTGTTTATTAATGTCCGCTATCGTTCTTGTCGCCAGATTATGCGATCTTTGTTGTAACGTTGCAGGTTTGGGATGCTGGAGGGTTAACATTTACTTTATGGTCAAAATATTTGAAAATATACCTGAGGGTATGGTAGCTCCCTTCGTATCTTCCTGGACCACGCCTGTGCAACAGGAACAGCGGTGCCAGGTGGACCAGTCAAGCCAAGACCAAACTGGTTCTCTCTTTCGTTAAGAGAGGTGGGGGGGAGCCGATCGCGAGCCAGACACAGCGTCTATAGTGGGTGGAAGGCTCATGCGTTTCGTCGAGGCTTGGCGAGGTGTTACGTCAGACAGTCTGGTCCTGGGATGGATATCTCAGGGGTACATGCCCGAGTGGTGGGATTTTCCACCACAAAACCTGTCTTTGGCCCCTGTCTGGACTCTCATACCCAGGGAGCCAGACAAGTTAGAAGCCATTCAAAACGAAGTGTCAGGTTTGCTTCTGAAGGGAGCAATAAAACCAGCAAACCGGAACACTCCAGGCTTCTATTCAAACATGTTCCTTGTCCCCAAGAGCACAGGGGGATGGAGACCCATACTCAATCTCAGGCCATTAAATTGGTTTATCCATACGCCTCGGTTCCAGATGGAAACACCGAGGTCGGTAATGGCAGGATTGAGGAAAGGAATGTGGTGTGTATCGATCGATCTGAAAGATGCATATTTCCACATTCCGATGAATCGGAGTTGGCACAGGTTTCTGAGATTTGCGTTTCAGAATCAAGTATGGGAGTTTACAGTTCTCCCGTTTGGCCTGTCGACAGCTCCGAGGGTTTTCACAAGAGTGGTCCTTGCGGTGACAGCGTTTCTCAGAAAAGAGAACGTGGCGCTACACACCTACATAGACGACTGGCTGCTCAAGGCAGACTCGGCAGCCAGGTTGAACGTGGATACTGCTCTGACTCTGAAGTTACTTTCAGATCTAGGCTGGATAGTCAACGAGGAGAAATCCGAGTTGACACCCACTCAACATTTCGTTTATTTGGGGATGCGATTCGACCTCGAGGAGGGCAGGGTTTACCCGGCAGAGCCCAGAGTGGTGTCTCTGTTAGCCATCCTCAGGAGTTTTCGAGTGGGAAACCACATTCAGGCGAGGCGGTTCCTTCAGATGCTGGGCATGATGGTCTCCATGGAGCAGGTTATCCCGTACGCTGCTCTAATGCGAAGACCTATCCAGTTGTATCTGATGTCTCTGTGAAAACAGAGAACAGAACCCCTGTCAAAACTGGTGCCAGTTTTGGAGCCGATAATATCGCATCTGCTATGGTGGAAACAGCGTCAGAATCTCCTAATAGGGGTTTCGCTGCACCTACCCCACCCCCAGCTGTCCGTTTACACGGATGCATCGCTGGAAGGGTGGGGTGCCTGCCTGGGAGAACCAGGTCTCGGGCACATGGACTCTCCCGGAGAGTCAGCTGCATATCAATCTGTTGGAAATGATGGCAGTGGAACTGGCGTTGGAAGAGTTCCTTCCGATGATCAGGGGCAAGGTGATATTGATACGGTCGGTCAATTCGACAGTAGTATCATATATAAATCGCCAAGGCGGGACCAGGTCGCCCACTTTGTGTATCAGGGTGTGGCACTTGATTCAATGGTGCAGGAATTACTCGGTTGTTTTGAAAGCAGCTCGTATTCCTGGCCGATTGAACATTCTGGCGGATGCTTTGTCTCGCAGACAGAGAATCCTGCCAACAGAATGGTCCCTCAACCCTCCAGTTCTGCGACGGATCTTCGAGCATTGGGGCAAACCCAACGTGGACTTGTTCGCCACAAAGGAAAATGCTCAAATCATGACATATGTCTCGCCGATTACAGATCCAAATGCCGTCGATACAGACGCTCTGGCGATAAGCTGGAGAGGGATGCACGCTTACGCGTACCCACCCACCATTCTTCTACCGAAGGTTTTGGTGAAGGTCAGGGAGGAACCGTGTCTGGTCCTGCTAATAGCGCCGTATTGGCCGAGCAGGGCGTGGTTCACGGATCTTCTAGATCTGCTGGTGGAAAATCCTGTGCAGTTGCCCGAGATTCCGAACATAATCTCCCAGGCCAAGGGACGCTTCCTACACGAGCGTCCCGAGATGTTCAATGACTGCGTGGATGTTATCAAACAACGTTCCACGTCGGAAGGCTTTTCTCGACAGGCTGCTGATTTCATCGCGGCTGCGAGAAGTAGGTCAACCTTCAAGTCATATAACAACAAGGTTAACAGATTTGCAGACTGGTGTGAAGAAAAGGGTATTGATACCTTTCAATCCACTATCAGCAAATAGCAGACTTTCTCTGTGAGCTGTTCTTTTGAGGACTAGCTCCCGTCACAGTTGCTGGATACAAGTCAGCTTTGGCATCATTTATCCCTTGTCTAGCCAACAGGGATAGTCCAGAGGTGGCCCAGTTAAATGTGATGTTGAGGGAATGAGCAATCTCCGACCGAGACAACCGGTAGTCATTCCAGCCTGGAGTCTATCTTTAGTGCTTAATGTACTGGCCAAGCACCCTTTCGAACCGTTGCGTTCGGCTAGTCTAAAGCATTTGACTCTAAAGGCGGTTTTTCTATTGGCAGCTTCCTCAGCTAGAAGGCGCAGTGAGATCCATGCGCTTTCGGCAGAGAGGAACCGATTTATTGTTTCTGGAGAAGGTCTGCGTCTTCTGCCAAGAGCAGAGGTTATGTCAAAGAACCAATCTTTGAGATATCCCGGCAAACCGATCATTATACCGAAGTTAACTAGGTTTGATCGTGATGCCAGTGTCTGGTGCCCGGTCCGTGCTTTGACTAAGTACAAGAAACGGACTGACTCGTTACGGTCGAACGATAGACATCTGTGGATCTGCCATAAAAAGTCTTATGGCGCCGCATCCATGGATACTATCTCTCGTTGGGTGGTCGAATGCATTCAGACTACTCACGAGATGGCGACTGGGCACCAGGTGCAATGTGCTAGGGCTTTTGATGTTAGAGGAATAGTCGCCTCGGCCGCAGGTGCAATGTGCTAGGGCTTTTGATGTTAGAGGAATAGTCGCCTCGGCCGCCCTTTACAATGGTGTTCCGTTAGAGGACATCATGGCTGTTGCACAATGGCACTGAGTCCTCTTTCACGGATTACTATATGAGGGACATGGCAGACTCCGCCAATCCACTCGCTTTAGCTGTTTTGAAACGATAGCTAATGGCCACACTGTTTATCTCCCTTTTGATAACCTTGAAAAGCAAAAGTAGTAAGAACAGACATGGTCAAGCGAGAGGGATACATCCATGAGTGTCACATATGGTCGAAAATGTGTTGGTTGATGGCTCCACTTCTGAAATCCAATATTCATAAGGTAATTCAAGTTTGACATTTTTTTGTATTATGTTTCTATATCATGATCATTCATTCATCTTATATATTCATGCTCATTCCCAGGCTAATGGGTGCAAAGAGAGGTTAACCCTCTTCGCATATTTGTGTTTTCAGGCGAGATGCATGTTCGTGAGTTCTCTCCATTTTCTTAGGAGAAAAAGGGGGAGGGGGAGCGGTGATGCGAATGTGATTCGGTCCCTAAACTTGTCGGTCCTTTTAGGTCTCCGTATGTCAAGTTTAAGTCTAAGATCTTTCTCCAGGGGCAAAAGAAGCTATGTATGGCTTGCCCCTTCCCACCAGTTTACCGATTAAATCTGGTGTTATCAAAGAGTAATATAAAGGTAAGTATTGAGCGAAGGAAATTTCAATTTCCCTTTCTCCTTCGATCAATACTCACCATTCTGTTACTTCTGATATACAGCTGGCCCTGACAGCGGCTCTAGGATTATAGACTTAGAAAGCTTTACCGACTCCTGGGAACCGGGTACTCGGCTCCCAACTGCCGAGTACCCGTTTACCATAGAGCTCATTCTTGTTTGCATAGCAACAAGAGCAATACATGCTTTTTGCATTAAGGATTTTAGTGGGTTTTTTGTGAAACAAAAGATCTAAGTCTTTAATTTGTGATAGTTTGTGTGTTCGTGAAAGGATTAACTAAGGACTATGGAGCATACCGCTGAAGATAACCAGGTTGTATCGTTCTTTATTATCCATAGTTAAAAGACTTAGGTCTCTAAATTTCGTTGTGTCGCATGTTCCAATTTCTGACCCCATAGAATCTGGGACTTATGCTAACAACGATATATGCCAGACGATCGCCTTCTTAAACCCCAACAGGCGATCGGCAGATATGAAAATAGGTGTTTGCTACGGTATTTCTAACACGAATATCGGCTGACGTCGTTCTCCGTAGAATCCGAGCGGGTGACGTCACACCCGGTCGCTCGGATGTTTATGTGAAGAAAAATTTTTCATTAATTCGCGCATCTTGTTCTGGGTGCTGCGTACTAAAAATGGTACCGGAAACTTTAGAATGATCAAGTTTACGTGCGATCACGATCGGTTTGCAATGATCGGTGGTTTCAAAATTCTTGAGTAGATGCGTGGTCTGCGGTTTTACCGTGTGATACAGCAGTTTGTTATACATTTTGTTGTTTTCTTCACATATCGTGATGCTTTCGTTAGGAGTATAATTTATATTGATTAGTAAATATACCCCGAATGCTATGCGATATGATTCCTGGAGCCGTTGATGCCCGCCGCGTTCTTGTCGTCATAATCAATGCGATCGTTGTTGTAACGTGGCGGGGTGGGGTGCGGGGAGGTTACGGTTAATTTATGAGTCAAAATTATTTGAAAATTGTCTGCCTTCCATCCGGGTCTCGTTCCGCTTGTTTATTGTAGGTTTGTGCTTATTTTATAGGCCAAGCCAGCCCCGCCATCATGTGACGAATGCCATAAATTTGTCCGTGTAATGTTCAAGGACCATGCTTGTTTTAGGTGTTCCCTGTGTAATATAGATCATAGGTGTAATGTTTGTGCAGTGTGGTCCGTCGAAATGATGGTTAAGTTCCTTGCCCAGAAGGACTTGGCTGGGTCTGACGCGGGGTCAGGTGGTCCGAGACGAAATCGTGGAGCGCCCGGTTCGGCCGGTGGGGGTGCTCCACGTCCCCAGCTGGAGGTGGCGGAGATGGCACCGCCGGCGTGGTTTGGTCCGGCTATGCAGGGTTTTCTGCATAGCGTTCTGCCCACGCTGGTGTCGTCCCTGCTACCAAAGGTTGGGGGGCAGTTTCTCCCCATGCCTGGTACGGATCCTGTCCTCGGACAGGATTCTGGACTGGTTACCGAGGGGGCCGTCTCGTACGGCCCCCTGGCGGTCCCGTCTGCCTTCGGCCAGACGGGTTCTGTCTCTCTGCGGCCACCTCCGGGTGGTCCAGTAGCGGTGGCCGGTCCGTCAGGTGTGGGAGCCGTCCGCCAGGACGGCTCCACGGTTGACTCATCTAGTTACGGCTCTTCGGAGTCTGAAGACGAGGAGGAGAGGTTGCTGCGGCCCGTGAAGCCGCAGGTGGAGAATATGGAGGTTGATTCCGTCCTGGACGGAACCGGCCTCCATTTGTCTGGTTTTGCGCAAGCCAGGTCAGCGGCTCCGCCTGCGGCTGAGGCCAATCCGTTACCGTGCACCGGTTCCGGGCGGCTTGGTTTGTCACCAGCCGTCACGGGAACGGGTGTGCCGGGCCAGGCGTGGTACTCACCTATCTCGCCTGGTCCGGCAGCCGGACGTGGGGTGCCGTTGGCGCCCGTGTCTGGCTACGGTTCCGCGACTGCTACGGGTCCGTACGGTTTTCCGTGCGGACCTACCCCCATGGACCGGAGTGTTCCATGGGGTGGCAGCGGAACCGTGTGGTAGCGGAGTGCCTGGCGTGTCAGCCGTGGCTCCTTGCCGGGAGGCCGTGGCTGGCAGACCCGTGAGCACGTCAACGGGTGACGTGTTTGCGGGGGTGTCTTCGTCGGAGGTAGATTGGTCGGATGCTCTGGCATGGCTAGCCAGGGTTGACCCGTCTGTGGTTTCGGCCACGGCCGATGAAGATGCGCCCCGTCGGTTGCGTTGATTAGGACGGGGATTTTGCCCGCGGCCCGGATCCAGTCAGTGGGACTGGATCCACGGTTCATAGATTTGTTGGATGCTATTTATAGCAAACAACTAATGACCAAGGGTCAGCTCCCTGCGGCCTCCAGGGAGGTGCGGGCAAGATGTCGTATTCCGCGGGGGGAATACGACAGGTATGGTGTAGTCCCGTCGGTCACGGAGGATGACCGATGGGTATTGGGAGTCCAGAGTGCCGGGTCGGGTGGCCCCGGTCCGGCACTAGTGGATAAATCCCAAGTAAACCAGGAAGAAGTCCTGTCCCTATGTGATGAGGGTGTGAGGGCAGCTATGAGTGCTGTCAACCACTCTTATCGTCTCCTTCAGTCGGTGTGGGCTGAAGCGGGGGCAGGCCACCCTGTGCCACCTGTGGCGCTTTCATGTGTTAATGACGGCTTGGTGCTGTCAATGGACGCATTGGCAAGGGTGCAAGCGCGAGTGACGAAGTCCAGGAGGCAAATGGTCATTGACCATATGCGTCCGGCTACGGCAGTCAGGGAGCGTCTTCTTGGGACGCCCCTGACAGGGCATAGCATCTTCGGTGGCCAAGCGCGGGCCATCTTAGAGGACACCGCCAGTATCGCGCAGAATCGGTTAGCGGTAAACCTACAGCTAGAGCTAGTGCGGCAAGCGCACTCACTAGGGGCTGTGGGGAAACCGCTAACGGGACAGCCTTCTAAGAAGCAGAAGAAGCATAAGGGCAAGGCGAAAGCCATGCCTGTTGCGACTTCTGCTTCAGCTGGGTTTTCAGAGCCGCCGCCGGCGAAGAAGCCCAGGAAGGTTGTAGAGGCGCCTACCCTCCCAATGTTGCTCCTGACCGCCCTAGGGGCGGGAAGGGTACGGGTAAGGCCTCAAAGGGCGGTCAGAAGGGGTCGAAGCGTACCTGAGGGTACGAAAGCTCCCTTTATATCCGCCTGGACCGCGCCTGTGCGACAGGAACAGCGGTGCCAGTTATACCCGTCGTGCCTAGAACGAAATGGTTCTCACTCTCTCTCGTTAAGAAAGGGGGGGGGGGGGGGGGCGGACTGCGAGCCGGACAACCCCGTTAGACGTCGAGGCGTCTATGGTGGGTGGAAGGCTCATGCGTTTCGTCGAGGCCTGGTGAGGTGTGACGTCAGACAGTCTGGTACTGGGATGGTTATCCCAGGGTTACATGCCGGAGTGGTGGGACTTTCCACCACAAAATCTGTCTTTGGCACCTGTCTGGACACACGTACCAAGGGAGCCAGACAAGTTAGAAGCCGTTCAAAAGGAAGTGTCGGGTTTGCTTCTGAAGGGAGCAATAAAACCAGCAAACCGAAACACTCCCGGCTTCTATTCAAACATGTTCCTTGTCCCCAAGAGCACAGGGGGATGGAGACCCATACTCAATCTCAGGCCATTAAATTGGTTTATCCATACGCCTTGGTTCCAGATGGAAACGCCGAGGTCGGTAATGGCGGGATTGAGGAAAGGAATGTGGTGTGTATCGATCGATCTGAAAGATACATATTTCCACATTCCTATGAATCGGAGTTGGCACAGGTTTCTGAGATTTGCGTTTCAGAATCAAGTATGGGAGTTTACAGTTCTCCCGTTCGGCCTGTCGACAGCTCCGAGGGTTTTCACAAGAGTGGTCCTTGCGGTGACAGCGTTTCTCAGAAAAGAGAACGTGGCGCTACACACCTACATAGACGACTGGCTGCTCAAGGCAGACTCGGCAGCCAGGTTGAACGTGGATACTGCTCTGACTCTGAAGTTACTTTCAGATCTAGGCTGGATAGTCAACGAGGAGAAATCAGAGTTGACGCCCACTCAACATTTCGTTTATTTGGGGATGCGATTCGACCTCGAGGAGGGCAGGGTTTACGCGTCAGAGCCCAGAGTGGTGTCTCTGTTAGCCATCCTCAGGAGTTTTCGAGTGGGAAACCACATTCAGGCGAGGCGTTTCCTTCAGATGCTGGGCATGATGGTCTCCATGGAGCAGGTTATCCCGTACGCTGCTCTAATGCGAAGGCCTATCCAGTTGTATCTGATGTCTCTGTGGAAACAGAGAACAGAACCCCTGTCAAAACTGGTGCCAGTTTTGGAGCCGATAATATCGCATCTTCTCTGGTGGAAACAGCGTCAGAATCTCCTATTAGGGGTTTCGCTGCACCTACCCCACCCCCAGCTGTCCGTCTACACGGATGCATCGCTGGAAGGGTGGGGTGCCTGCCTGGGAGAACACCAGGTCTCGGGCACATGGACTCTCCCGGAGAGTCAGCTGCATATCAATCTGTTGGAAATGATGGCAGTGGAACTGGCGTTGGAAGAGTTCCTTCCGATGATCAGGGGCAAGGTGATATTGATACGGTCGGACAATTCGACAGTAGTATCATATATAAATCGCCAAGGCGGGACCAGGTCGCCCACCCTGTGCATCAGGGTGTGGCACTTGATTCAATGGTGCAGGAATTACTCGGTTGTTTTGAAAGCAGCTCATATTCCTGGCCGATTGAACATTCTGGCGGATGCTTTGTCTCGCAGACAGAGAATCTTGCCAACAGAATGGTCCCTCAACCCTCCGGTTCTGCGACGGATCTTCGAGCATTGGGGCAAACCCAATGTGGACTTGTTCGCCACAAAGGAAAATGCTCAAATCATGACATATGTCTCGCCGATTCCAGATCCAAATGCCGTCGATACAGACGCTCTGGCGATAAGCTGGAGAGGGATGCACGCTTACGCGTACCCACCCACCATTCTTCTACCGAAGGTATTGGTGAAGGTCAGGGAGGAACCGTGTCTCGTCCTGCTAATAGCGCCGTATTGGCCGAGCAGGGCGTGGTTCACGGATCTTCTAGATCTGCTGGTGGAAAATCCTGTGCAGTTGCCCGAGATTCCGAACATAATCTCCCAGGCCAAGGGACGCTTCCTACACGAGCGTCCCGAAATGTTCAAATTGACTGCGTGGATGTTGTCAAACAACGTTCCACGTCGGAAGGCTGTTCTCGACAGGCTACTGATTTCATCGCGGCTGCGAGGAGGTCAACCTTCAAGTCATATCACAACAAGGTTAACAGATTTGCAGACTGGTGTGAAGAAAAGGGTATTGATACCTTTCAATCCACTATTCAGCAAATAGCAGACTTTCTCTGTGAGCTGTTCTTTTCAGGACTAGCTCCCGTCACAGTTGCTGGATACAAGTCAGCTTTGGCATCAGTTATCCCTTGTCTAGCCAACAGGGATAGTCCAGAGGTGGCCCAGTTAAATGTGATGTTGAAGGGAATGAGCAATCTCCGCCCGAGACAACCGGTAGTCATTCCAGCCTGGAGTCTATCTTTAGTGCTTAATGTACTGGCCAAGCACCCTTTCGAACCGTTGCGTTCGGCTAGTCTAAAGCATTTGACTCTAAAGGCGGTCTTTCTATTGGCAGCTTCCTCAGCTAGAAGGCGCAGTGAGATCCATGCGCTTTCGGCAGAGAGGAACCGATTTATTGTTTCTGGAGAAGGTCTGCGTCTTCTGCCAAGAGCAGAGTTTATGTCAAAGAACCAATCTTTGAGATATCCCGGCAAACCGATCATTATACCGAAGTTAACTAGGTTTGATCGTGATGCCAGTGTCTGGTGCCCGGTCCGTGCTTTGACTAAGTACAAGAAACGGACTGACTCGTTACGGTCGAACGATAGACATCTGTGGATCTGCCATAAAAAGCCTTATGGCGCCGCATCCATGGATACTATCTCTCGTTGGGTGGTCGAATGCATTCAGACTACTCACGAGATGGCGACTGGGCACCAGCTGCAGGGCGTAAGGGCACACGATGTCAGAGGAATAGCCGCCTCGACCGCCCTTTACAATGGTGTTCCGTTAGAGGACATCATGGACGTTGCACAATGGCACTGTGAGTCCTCATTTACGGATTACTATATGAGGGATATGTCAGACTCAGCCAATCCACTCGCTTTAGCTGTTTTGAAACGATAGTTAGTGACCACACTGCTTTTCCCTTTTTTTCACTTCGGTAAGAAAAGAACCTAAAGCAGGCATGGTCAGGCGAGAGGATGTCAACCAGATTGTGTCACTGATGGCCGAACCGGTGAATGGTTGGAGGCGGTACGTCTGAAGTCCTGTTATCATAAGGTAATTCAATAAGTGAGAGATTTTTGTATTATGTATATGTATCATGTTCATTCATTTTATATATTCATGCTCATTCCCAGGCTAATACATGGAATATGCAGGGAGTAGTTAACCCTCTTGGCATATTGGTGTTTTCAGGCGAGATACATGTTCGTTAGTTCTTTCCCTTTTCTTAGGAGGGAAAAGGGGGGGGGGAGCTGACGCGAATGTGATTCGGTTCCGTGAACTTGACGGTCCTTTTAGGTCTCCGTTAGTCAAGTTTGAAGTCTAAAATCTTTCTCCAAGGGGCAAAATTAGCATTTATGGCTTGCCCCTTCCCACCAGGTTACTGATCAAATCTGGTGTATATCAGAAGTAACAGAATGGTGAGTATTGATCGAAGGAGAATGCAGGAAATGTCAATTTCCCTTTCTCCGAGATCTAACAATACTCACCATTCTGTTACGGACCCAGCCTCCCAGCCCCACGGAGGCAAGCCATAGTTTTCTCTTGTTTGGTGGCTATGCAAACAATATGAGCTCTATGGTAAACGGGTACTCGGCAGTTGGGAGCCGAGTACCCGGTTCCCAGGAGTCGGTAAAGCTTTCTAAGTCTATAATCCTAGAGCCGCTGTCAGGGTCAGCTGTATATCAGAAGTAACAGAATGGTGAGTATTGTTAGATCTCGGAGAAAGGGATTTTGACATTTCCTGCATTCTCCGAGATTTAACAATACTTACCATTATATTACAGACCCTGCCTCCCAGCCCCACGGAGGCAAGCCATCGGTATTCTCTTGTTTGGTAGCTATGCAAACAATATGAGCCTCACTGGCAGACGGGTACCCGCTTGTTGGGAACCGGGTACCCGGTTCCAGGAGCCGGTAAACTTTCTAAATCTAGGTTCCTAGAGCAGCTAGCTAGCTAGCTTGTATTATCAAAGAGTAATATAATGGTAAGTATTGTTAGATCTCGGAGAAAGGGAAATTGAAATTTCCTTCATTCTCCACACCACTGCAGAATGTGACAATTAAAGGTTTAATAAACCAATTTGTTCTCAAATTAAACAACATGAGTTTGGTCATGACATGATGTTATAGACACGTAGTGCAAAAATACTGATTTCTTTTTCTATAACAGATACCATCATTAGTGTGTGAAGAGTTCTACCTGAAAGCCTGTGGGTTAACATAGCCAAAATCGGCTTGTGCAGTTGTGTTGAGAAACATCTATTATGCAGATTAGAAACTGTTGAATCATTTGAAAGTAATTTGACTGGGTGCTTTTGTTGCCTATGGCCATATTTATTAAATAGTAAAGATGTACAATTCGTAAAACCTGATGTAATATTAAGCGTTTAAGATGGACTAAATCGAGTCATTCATAATGTGATTTTATGATGTCAGCCTTCATGTGACGTCGTTGATTATGACATCATATGATTGACTGAGAAACTGGATTCATCAATCATTCTCTACCATCATAAGAGCAGGTCTATGTATTTATTCTAGAAGAGTGTTGCTCAATTATGTTGCTATCTTAGTTACGGTAAATAATACAAACATAGTAATAGCATGAAAGGCAAACATCTCAATGAGCCGGTAGAAATTAAAATTCTTAGTAACTAAGGGAGCATATATAAAGATGATTAATTTGAAACTTTCTCAGTAAATAACAAGATTTGCCTAAATTAATTGCAAGCTGATATACATGTAACCAATATTGATCTTGACTTTAAATCAATGTTCTCATGGAAACCAGATAAAGGATAAAATCATGACCATCTCAATTCAATGTTGTGTCTGCTGACATATGTTACAAGAATTATTCTCTTTTTAAAGACTAACAAGAAAATATACACAAGATGATAGAAGAAAGAACGGTGTACGTTCTGAGAAAGCTGTTGTCAAAAATAGCAACATCTTTTAGCAACACAATTAGCAAAATGAGCTAAATTATCACCATAAAGGGTGCTAAAGAATATTGGCTAATAGACCAGACATGCAAGAGTTAAAACTATACAGTCTATGCTATTTGTTTTTATGGAATAATATCGAGGCCAACGGACATGTCCTTAGATTATCTCAAAACCGTACATGAGCGTTGTTGCCATAGTAGCGACTTGACAGCTAGCGGCAGCAAAGAACTAGTTTTGATCAATATAAACATTTTCTGTGAGTGGTTGGAAGCCTGGAATCTGCCAGAAACTGTGCCGTGGATCAGACATGACTGTGATCATACCGTGTGTCCAGCAGGCACAAGTTGCAATGTTTTTGCTCCTTATAAAATATATTTATGGAGATCAAAGTATCTGAGAGATGTGATATACCAATATATATATGTATTTGTCATGTATATATTTTATATGTCCATTACGCAGAAAATTACCGTAACCCGTAACACTCAGATTTCAATATTTAATCTTTTATTGGGTCAATAGCAAGACAAGTACTGGTGTACTTTTTTCAACAATTTTGGCGGGAGATGCTTCTGTCTACGACAGCGGCATCTTCCACCAAATTTCTTGACAAATGAACACTAGTTCATATATTTAATTTAATTTAAAAATTAAAGATTATGAGATTAGAATGGTATGGGTTAAATTACCAGGAGGACTATTATTTGGACTCTAATATTATATTATGGGTTAAATTAAGTCAGACAACGTTTGGAAAGAAATCCTAGCAATAGGATATCTTGTCAAGGAACCGTTTTTAAAAAACATTTGATTTATCAAGTGGTAATATATTGAAATTATATGGTAACAAGAATTCTGAGTTTCACCATCCACCCTTTTAATTGGGATGTGACATGTTGACCTCAAAATCAATACAATGCTTCAGGACCGGAAGGGTAACCAACCAAGTTTGATCAAGATCCTGTCAGTAGAACTTGAGTTTTTGAGCTAGACATCTTTATATTTTCAGTAACCTTGACCTTTGATTTTTTTTTACCCCCCAAACCGATGCCGTTTTCAAGATCCAATTCCCAATCCCCCCCCCCCCCCCCCCCTCCATATTGAAGTATAATGCACGTTGTCGCATCAGAATACATCTGCACACACATCTGCACACATGTATGCACACACTCGCCCGCCCGCCCACCCACCCACTCAAACACACACACTACAGTCTCTTTTTATTTCAATAATTTCATCATCATGACACTTCATGGTGAGATTACTTATCCCACGCATTTGGGAAAAGACACCGGAGGCGATATTGCAAACGCTTCTGTCGGTCTGTCTGTCCATCTTGTATATTTCCTGAACCATATGGTGGAATTCATTTAAAGTTTTTATGGGAGTTACCCATGATTGGAGATTGAAAGATGAAATTTACCTTAGTCACCACCCCCAGGTTGTGGGCAAGGTGGAGGTGGGGGCATAAAGTCAATAGTTGGCAGAATTTAACCAAATTCAGTATATGTTAGTTATACATATGATTGCGGATTGTGAGGCGATGTTTGCATTGGGCTGTGCCCCCAGGTTGGGTGGGGTGGGAAAGATCGAGAAAGTTGGTGAATGTGTGGGGATTTACGATGGCATCTCATCGACTCCACATTGTAGTTATTTATATTTTGCATGCTATACCGCTAAAATTTCAGATGCCTAACTTAGATAACATCCCCTTTCAATGACAGCAACAGGGTTCAGCAACATTGTTTTAACAAGATACACATTGATATCTCTGAAGTACATTGCTATGATTTTTTACTCCATCACCAAACACCTCTGCTGCATCCGAATCGAACTCAAGAACCATCTGTGTCCACTTCTCATGGAGGAGTGTCTCAGGAGCAATGGAATCTCATTTTTGACATTAATCACCAAGCCGAACCTTAATGTCAGATGGCATAGTCACAGCGGAATTTCATTCACATTCTGACATCTAGAGTTTCCATAAACATTTCCAGCCACCTTTCTTCATTCACAGTTTTAGTACAAGTACTATTTAACACTGCCATCCCTAAAGTCTCCTTAATGAGATTAGATATTAAGCTCGATCTGACTTCGAATTAAAAAAGATTATATAATTCTCCTTTGATCAATACTCACCATTCTGTTACTTTCTGATACACAGCTGGCCTTGACAGCTGGCTCTAGGACTAGTGACTTAGAAAGCTTTACCGACTCCTTGGAACCGGGTACTCGGCTCCCAACCGCCGAGTACCCGTCTACCATAGAGCTCATTCTTGTTTGCATTAGCAACAAGAGCTGGCCACGTTTTTTCTTTGCAGGAAAGATTTTGAGTTTTTTTGTGAAGGAAATCTAAGTCTTGTCTGTGATTTGATAGTGTGCGTTCGTAAAAGGATATAACTGGATAAAATGGAGAATACCGCCAATGAAGACCAGGTTGTATAATTCCTTATTATCCATAGTTAAAAGACTTAGGTCTCTAAAATTCGTTGTGTCGCATGTTCCAATTTCTGACCCCATAGAATCTGGGACGTGTGCTAACAACGAGATATGCCGGACGACCGCCTTCTTTAAACCCCAACAGGCGATCGGCAGATATGAAAATAGGTGTTTGCTACGGTATTTCTAACACGAATATCGGCTGACGTCGTTCTCCGTAGGATCCGAGCGGGTGACGTCACACCCGTGATGCTCGGATGTTTATGTGAAGAAAATGTTTTCATTAATTCGCGCATCTGTTCTGGGTGCTGCGTACTAAAAATGGTACCAGAAAACTTTGGAATGGTCAAGTTTACGTGTGATCACGATCGGTTTGCAATGATCGGTGGTTTCAAAATTCTTGTGAGATGCGTGGTCTGCGGTTTTACCGTGTGCTACAGCAGTTTGTTTACATTTTGTTGTTTCTTCACATATCGCGTCGGCTTTCGTTAGGAGTATAATTTATATTGATTGGTAAATATACCCCGAATGCTATGCGATATGATTCCTGGAGCCGTGATACATCCTGGAGGATCAATTATGGGTGTATTTATGCCCGCTTTGTTCTTGTCGTCATAATCAATGCGATCTTTGCTGTAACGTTGCGGGGTGGGGTGCGGGATGGTTACATTTAATTTATGGTCAATTTATTTGAAAATTAATTGTCTGCCTTCCATCCATGTCTCGTTCTGCTTGCTTATTGTAGGTTTGTGCTTATTTTATAGGCCAAGCCAGCCCCGCCATCATGTGACGAGTGCCATAAGTTTGTACGCGTCGTGTTTAAGGACCATGGCTGTTTTAGGTGTACGCCCTGTAACCTTGATCATCATTGTAATGTGTGCGCAGTGTGGTCCGTCGATATGATGGTAAAGTTCCTTGGCCAGAAGGATGTGGCTGGGTCTGACGCGGGGTCAGGCGGTCCGAGGTTAAATCGTGGAGCGTCCTGGCGGGTTCTGTCTCTCTGCGGCCACCTCCGGGTGGTCCAGTAGCGGTGGCCGGTCCATCAGGTGTGGGAGCCGTCCACCAGGATGGCTCCGCGGTTTCCTCGTCTGGTGACGACTCTTCGGAGTCTGAAGACGAGGAGGCCGAAGAGGAGTTATTGCTGCGGCCTGTGATGCCACGGGTGGAGCATATGGAAGTCTATTCCGTCCTGGGCGGAACCGCCCTCCATCTGTCTGGCTTGGCGCAAGCCAGGGCAGCGGCTCCGCCTGTGGTTGAGGCCAATCTGGTACCGGGCACCGGTTCCGTGTCGGTTGGTTTGGCACCAGCTGGCGCGGTGACCGGTGTGTAGGGCCGGGCGTGGTACTCACCTATCTCGCCCGGTCCGGCGGTCGGACATGGGGTGCCGTTGGCGCCCGTGTTTGGCCACGGTTCCGCGTCCGCTACGGGTCCGTACGGTTTTCCGTGCGGACCTATCTCATGGACTGGTATGGTTCATGGGGTGGCGGTGGTACCGGAGTGCCTGGTGTGTCAGCCGCGGCTCCTTGCCGGGAGGCCGTGGCTGGCAGACCCGTGAGCACGTCAATGGGTGACGTGTTTGCGGGTGTTTCCTCCTCGGAAGTAGACTGGTCCGAGGCTCTGGCTTGGCTAGCCAGGGTGGACCTGTCTGGTTTCCGCCACGGCCGAGGAGGATGCGCCCCGTCCGTCGGTTGCATCGATTCGGGCTGGGATCTTGCCCGCGGCCCGGATCCAGTCAGTGGGACTGGATCCACGGTTCATAGAGTTGTTGGATGCTATTTATAGCAAGCAACTTGCGACCAAGGGCCAGCTCCCTGCGGCCTCCAGGGATGTGCGGGCAAGGTGTCGTATTCCGCAGGGGAATACGACAGCTGGAGCGGGTGGCCCCGGTCCGGCACTTGTGGACAGGTCCCAGGTACACCAAGAGTTAGTCCTGTCCCTATGCGACGAGGGTGTGAGGGCAGCTATGAGTGCTGTCAACCACTCTTATCGTCTCCTTCAGTCGGTGTGGGCTGAAGCGGGGGCAGGCCACCCTGTGCCACCTGTGGCGCTTTCGTGCGTGAATGACGACTTGGTGCTGTCTATGGACGCATTGGCAAGGGTGCAGGCGCGTGTGACCAAATCCAGGAGGCAAATGGTTATTGACCATATGCGTCCGGCTACGGCAGTCAGGGAGCGTCTTCTTGGGATGCCCCTGACAGGGCCTAGCATCTTCGGTGGCTAAGCGCGGGCCATCCTAGAGGATACGGCCAGTATCGCGCAGAATCGGTTGGCGGTCAACCTACAGCTGGAGCTAGTGCGGCAAGCGCACGCACTAGGGGCTGTAGGGAAACCACTAGCTGGACAACCTCCAAAGAAGCAGAAGGGCAAGGCGAAAGCTAAGCCTGCTGCGACTTCTGCTTCAGCTGGTTTTTCTCAGCCGCCGCCGGCTAAGAAAGCCAGGAAGGTTGTGGAGGCTCCTACCCTCCCCAAGGTTGCTCCTGACCGCCCTAGAGGCGGGAAGGGCAAGGGGAAGGGTAAGGGTAAGTCCTCCAAGGGCGGACAGAAGGGGGCGGATCGTATCTGAGGGTACGAGAGCTCCCTTCATATCCGCCTGGACTGCACCTGTGCGACAGGAACAGCGGTGCCAGTTATACCCGCCGTGCCAAGACCGAAATGGTTCTCTCTCTCTCGTTAAGAGAGGGGGGGGGGGGGGCGAAGCTGACCGTGAGCCAGACAACCCTGTTAGACGTCGAGGCGTCTATGGTGGGTGGAAGGCTCATGCGTTTCGTCGAGGTGTGACGTCAGACAGTCTGGTCCTGGGATGGTTATCCCAGGGTTACATGCCGGAGTGGTGGGACTTTCCGCCACAAAATCTGTCTTTGGCACCTGTCTGGACACCCGTACCAAGGGAGCCAGACAAATTAGAAGCCGAGCAAAAGGAAGTGTCGGGTTTGCTTCTGAAGGGAGCAATAAAACCAGCGAACCGGAACACTCCAGGCTTCTATTCAAACATGTTCCTTGTCCCCAAGAGTACAGGGGGAGGGGGGGGGTGGATGGAGACCCATACTCAATCTCAGGCCATTGAATTGGTTTATCCATATGCCTCGGTTCCAGATGGAAACGCCGAGATCGGTAATGGCGGGATTGAGGAAGGGAATGTGGTGTGTGTCCATCGATCTGAAAGATGCATATTTCCACATTCCCATGAACCGGAGTTGGCACAGGTTTCTGATATTTGCGTTTCAGAATCAAGTATGGGAGTTTACTGTTCTCCCGTTTGGCGTGTCGACAGCTCTGAGGGTGTTCACAAGAGTGGTCCTTGCGGTGACAGCGTTTCTCAGAAAAGAGAACGTGGCGCTACACACCTACATAGACGACTGGCTGCTCAAGGCAGACTCGGCAGCCAGGTTGAACGTGGATACTGCTCTGACTCTGAAGTTACTTTCAGATCTAGGCTGGATAGTCAACAAGGAGAAATCCGAGTTGACACCCACTCAACATTTCGTTTATTTGGAGATGCGATTCGATCTCGAGGAGGGCAGGGTTTACCCGTCAGTGCCCAGAGTGGTGTCTGTTAGCCATCCTCGAGAGTTTTCGAGTGGTCAACCACATTCAGGCGAGGCGGTTTCTTCAGATGCTGGGTATGATGGTCTCCATGGAGCAGGTGATCCCGTTCGCTGCTCTAATGAGAAGACCTATCCAGTTGTATCTGATGTCTCTGTGGAAACAGAGAACAGAACCCCTGTCAAAACTGGTGCCAGTTTTGGAGCCGATAATATCGCATCTGCTATGGTGGAAACAGCGTCAGAATCTCCTAGTAGGGGTTTCGCTGCACCTACCTCGCCCCCAGCTGTCCGTGTACACGGATGCATCGCTGGAAGGGTGGGGTGCCTGCCTGGGAGAACACCAGGTCTCGGGCACATGGACTCTCTTGGATAGTCAGCTGCATATCAATCTGTTGGAAATGATGGCAGTGGAACTGGCGTTGGAAGAGTTTATTCCGATGATCAGGGGCAAGGTGATATTGATACGGTCGGACAATTCGACGGTAGTATCATACATAAATCGCCAAGGCGGGACCAGGTCACCCACACTTTGTATCAAAGTGTGGCACTTGATTCAATGGTGCAGGAATTACTCGGTTGTTTTGAAAGCAGCTCACATTCCTGGCCAATTGAACATTCTGGCAGATGCTTTGTCTCGCAGACAGAGGTTTCTGCCGACAGAATGGTCCCTCAACCCTCCAGTTCTACGAAGGATCTTCGAGCATTGGGGCAAACCCAACATGGACTTGTTCGCCACAAAGGAAAATGCTCAAATCATGACTTATGTCTCGCCGATTCCAGATCCAAATGCCGTCGATACAGACGCTCTGGCGATAAGCTGGAGGGGGATGCACGCTTACGCGTACCCACCCACCATCCTTCTGCCGAAGGTATTGGTGAAGATCAGGGAGGAACCGTGTCTGGTCCTGCTAATAGCGCCGTATTGGCCAAGCAGGGCGTGGTTCACGGATCTGCTAGATCTGCTGGTGGAAAACCCAGTGCAGTTGCCTGAGATTCCGAACATAATCTCCCAGGCCAAGGGACGCTTCCTACACGAGCGTCCCGAAATGTTCAAATTGACTGCGTGGATGTTATCAAACAACGTTCCACGTCGGAAGGCTTTTCTCGACAAGCTGCTGATTTCATCGCGGCTGCGAGGAGGTCAACCTTCAAGTCATATAATCCTAAGGTTAACAGATTTGCAGACTGGTGTGAAGAAAATGGTATTGATACCTTTCAATCCACTATTCAGCAAATAGCAGACTTTCTCTGTGAGCTGTTTTTTCAGGACTAGCTCCCGTTACAATTGCAGGATACAAGTCAGCTTTGGCATCAGTTATCCCTTGTCTAGCCAACAGGGATAGTCCAGAGGTGGCCCAGTTAAATGTGATGTTGAAGGGAATGAGCAATCTCCGACCGAGACAACCGGTAGTCATTCCAGCCTGGAGTCTATCTTTAGTGCTTAATGTACTGGCCAAGCACTCTTTCGAACCGTTGCGTTCAGCTAGTCTAAAGCATTTGACTCTAAAGGGGTTTTTCTATTGGCAGCTTCCTCAGCTAGAAGGCGCAGTGAGATCCATGCGCTTTCGGCAGAGAGGGACCGATTTATTGTCTCTGGAGAGGGTCTGCGTCTTCTGCCAAGAGCAGAGTTTATGTCAAAGAATCAATCTTTGAGATATCCTGGCAAACCGATCATAATACCGAAGTTAACTAGGTTTGATCGTGATGCTAGTGTCTGGTGCTTTGACTTAGTACAAGAAACGGACTGACTCGTTACGGTCGAACGATAGACATCTATGGATCTGTCATAAGGAGCCTTATGGCGCCACATCCATGGATACTATCTCTCGTTGCATAGTCGAATGCATTCAGACTACTCATGAGATGGCGATTGGGCACCAGGTGCAAGGCGTAAGGGCACACGATGTTCGAGGAATAGCCGCCTCGACCGCCCTTTACAGTGGTGTTCCATTAGAGGACATCATGGCTGTTGCACAATGGCACTGTGAGTCCTCATTTACGGATTACTATATGAGGGATGTGTCAGACTCAGCCAATCCACTCGCTTTAGCTGTTTTGAGACGATAGTTAAGTGGCCACACTGCTCTTCACCCTTTTTTCACTTCGGTTAGAAAAGAACCTAAAGCAGGCATGGTCGAGCGTGAGGATGACAACCAGATTGTGTCACTGATGGCCGGACCAGTGAATGGTTGGAGGCGGTACGTCTGAAGTCCAGTTATCATATGGTAATTCATTAGTGAGAGTTTTTTGTATTATGTCTATATATCATGTTCATTCATCTTATATATTCATGCTCATTCCCAGGCTAATACATGTGGATATGCAAGGAGCAGTTAACCCTCTTGGCATATTTGTGTTTCTGGCGAGATACATGTTCGTGAGTTCTCTCCCTTTTCTTAGGAGAAAAAGGGGGGGGGGGCAGTGACGCGAATGTGATTCGGTTTCGATAACTTGACGGTCCTTTTAGGTCTCCGTTAGTCAAGTTGTTACGTCTAAAATCTTTCTCCAAGGGGCAAAAGTAGCATTTATGGCTTGCCCCTTCCCACCAGTTTACTGAACAAATCTGGTGTATATCAGAAAGTAACAGATGGTGAGTATTGATCGAAGGAGAATGCAGGAAATTTCAATTTCCCTTTCTCCGAGATCTAACAATACTCACCATTCTGTTACGGACCCAGCCTCCCAGCCCCACGGAGGCAAGCCATGGTTTTCTCTTGTTTGGTGGCTATGCAAACAATATGAGCTCTATGGTAGATGGGTACTCGGCGGTTGGGAGCCGAGTACCCGGTTCCAAGGAGTCGGTAAAGCTTTCTAAGTCTATAGTCCTAGAGCCAGCTGTCAAGGCCAGCTGTGTATCAGAAAGTAACAGAATGGTGAGTATTGTTAGATCTCGGAGAAAGGGAAATTGAAATTTCCTGCAATTTCATTGGTAAAACTCAGCAGTTCCGAGGGGGAAGATTTTTTTTTTTTAATAAATGCTTCGTTGAATAACTATTGAAACCCTTTAGAACTTTTCCATCCTTGCCAAAAGGATTGAAATTGTTAGAGACATTGTTCACATCACATCTGCACTTTATTCATGGTAAATGTTCCTTGTATGCCTCTACCATACCCATGGCCACGCCGGACATTGCCAGTTGGTTTTATTAGCATAATAGGCAAGTTCGTGTTCTACAAGCATGGGTCGCGTTTCAGAGATGGTGTTCCTACCTCATTGTCTGATATCGTAGGATCACCAAATATTCAACAGCAGTTGTAAATGTACAAGATTTTAATGGTCCTCCAAAACATTCACCGTATTTAGAACTAAATTCTGTAAGTTTCATGTCAAACTGCTGCAATATATGGTATAAATATCGAATCTCACTAGACGGTCGATGATAGTCATTGAACTATTTGAAAGCTAAATACACCTGAGTATTCTGACCCTTCATAAATAGTGAATCAAGCTTAGCTGTGATTTTCTACGCTTGCGCGATTATTTTTCTGAATGATCACGATCGATTATTTAAGAATAATCACGACTACTCGATTAATCAGCTTGCGTACAAATTACCAAGACATAACAACAAAAGCATATCAGTGACAAAAGGTGCAATGGTGTTTAGAAAAGTCTATTTGCAGGCGATCTTTGCAAATGTATCACTGGCATGCCTGGTTCGATTCTCGAGCCTGTCATTCCAGCGATACATTTTCAAAAATGGTCTTCTCTTGGCCTGCAAATGGACATATATTCACTGAGAAAAATGTCAATTGTCGTGACCGATCTCATTAAAAAAGTAATTAAAGGGTGGAATAGAAATATTATATACAGTAGAAATTATTCACGATTATTCGATTATTTAATTTTTAATCATATAAATTAACGATTTCAAAAATAATCGCGATTTTTTATTTAATCACGTAATCGCACAAGCCTATGATTTTTTTCACTCTTTCCTGCACCAACCTCCTTCTGGCTGTAAGTTCACAAACACACAGGTTCGTCCCATCAATGTCAGACATACTACAAGTCCCTGTTTCTCCTCCTCCAGCTATCTGTACATTTGCCATATTTTCACATCATTGAACCATTCAAAGGAGCTGTCCTCACCTTCCATGTCTAGGGCATCCTTATCTGCTGGGCTCGTGCTGCCATTTCTGTTTGGATAAAATGGTCATGTGCCTCAGATCTCTGTTAGTCGCGCACTGTGTTCAAATTTATACCACTGCTTTAGTTATGCTGGTTACTACTATTAAGTGCCAACAGTGTCTATCTGAAACATATAGTAGAAACAGAAATCAACATTTATCACTTGAATGACTGGCTTAGTAAAGTGGTACCTTTAAAATTTCAAAAATAATCATCTCTTGGTCTGCAAATACACAATTCCCAAAACCACTGTAGAAGCTGTTTTTGGCCTGTTTGAGTGTTAAAGGGCTAAGTCAGAGTCAGCCCGCACTTGCAAACCAGAAATTATATATTTTGCCATATACTCACTCCCATATTTTGATAACTAAACATTCTTGCAAACCATGTTTACAGCAATATAAATGAGATCATTTCTTTTTAGCACTTTAACCATTGATATGCCAGTATCTTGATCTCACAACAGATATGCAAGTTGTTACATATTTTGAAAGTAATTTGGCTGGAAGCTGTTGCTTTCAAAATATTCACCAAAATAATCCATACATCAGTTAAACATTTTTCTTTGTTTCTGCTCTGTAAGGGTTAAGTGGTTAACCCTTTAAGCCTCAAATTTGTTCAATAAAATTTCAATTTTCTCATAGAAACTGATCATTTACAGATCAAGAGAAAACTATTTAAAAAAATGTGTCACTGGAATGACTGGCTCATTCAGTGGTAAATTGTGAAAAATTGTCTTCTTGGTCTACAAATGGACATTTCTGAACACTACTGCAGACACCATTTTTGACCGGCTTGAGTGCTAAAGTGTTGAGCATCGGACGAAAAGTGAAATGGTTAACCATTACCACTCTGATGTCAAAATTTAGAATTTTTAAATTATATTAAAAGAGGAACTGGTATAGATTTTTCAATAAAATTGGTGGATGTTGCTGTCTATCATCCACCAAAATTGTTTAGAAATCATTAATGTACACTAGTTTCATTGAGCACTATTGACACAGAAAAAGATAAAATATTGACATCAGAGGGGTAAGGGTTAATTCCTTTATAATATATAATGTCTTAGCCAGGATTAGCGTGATTATTTTGGCAATAATATAGTCAGTTGGCTGATGCTGAGTTTGGGTGTCTTTTGGAATCACGAACTGTCAATGAAGATATTTTCAAGATAATGAGCAGATAGTTTGTAAAATGAGTTAGGTGTATTGATGTGGTTGAAGCCTATGGGTGGGTAATACAATACTCAAATCACAAACTCTCGCGGGTGATTATTGATCTTTTTATTTTCATGCCCATTCACATTCCTTATTGGCATTATTTCAGAAAGTACAGTTGACGGCGTTATCATATATTTTATATATATATAATTTGATATATTAGCTATTATTCCGCATTTCAGATAAATATTTTACAAATCTGACAAACGGCACACGATGACTGGCTTGGTAACCACTCAATTTGTACGTTTTTGTCAAGAAAGAAGATTTTGCTTGGTGAATACCTATTTACAGGTCGAAAGAAAACTATTTTTGAAGATTTATCACAAAAATAACTGGCTCCATTATCGAGCAATTGAGTCAATACAGTGGTAAAGTTTAAATTAACTGTCATGGGTAGATTTTAAGGATTTTTCCTACTAACCCAGACGGGTTAGTGCATCATTGATTTTACGTTCCCGCAGCAAATTTCACTAACCTAATATTTGTACGCTCAAAGCTGATCACTTCTTTAATCCATCACCAATGGATCCCTATAAAACTCATTTCCAAGGCAACCATACAAGCCGTTGCAGGCAATGGCTTTCCAGATAAATAAATTTCAAAGTATTCAATAAAGCATTGAAGTTAGCAGAAAATCTGTTCCTTCGTCAATTTTAGTGGGTACTGAACATAATAACATTATAACAGTGTCCTTTCGTATTTCCTCTTTTGAGAGCATTACTAACCCAGACGGGTTAGTACAGGTGTAGTTTTACTAACCTGTATGAAATTCTACTATCCTCAGGTTAACGAGTTAATGCTAAAATCGAGCCCTGATGGTATTGGCTTGAAAATGGGCAATCCACCAGATTTTGGCCAGCTTGATCATTAAATGGTTGAATCTCCTAATGGACATTACATGTTACATGTACTATGAGAAAATTTCTTCCCATTAAAAGGTACAATCCTACCATGTCTGTGCAAATTATTAACCTTTTAATGGTCACGATTTGTCCAAAAATTCAAAATTTTGCATAGTAAATTTGTATGCCAAGAGAAGATTTTTTTTAAATTTACCAATGTCATAACTGGCTCGTTTATGGAGCCAGTGATTCCAGTGGTAAGATTTCAAAAATAGTCTTCTCTTGGCCAGCAAATGGACATTTATCAAGACCACTGCAAAGGCCATTACTGGCCGGCTTGACCATTAACCCTTTAACACTTATATCAGCCAAGAATGGCTTCTACAGTGGTCTTGACAAATGTCCATTTGCAGACCAAGAGAAGACTTATTGAAAATGTATCACTGGCTATGTGGTTGCCTATACTGTTAGGATGCAGCATGATGATGCTGAGGTCACACGGTCAAGGTCACTGACCTTGATACAAAACTCTGTTTTTTCAATGATAAGTTTTTGCGCTTAGCAAAACTTCTCAGCTTGTCTTTCATGATTAGTTAATCCTATTGGAATTAAACTTGGATACATTGTTACCTATAACGTTAGGAAGCAACATGCTGACACTGAAATCACAACGTCGAAGGTCAAGGTCATTCTGATTTCTACAAACCTTTGTTATTTTTCAATGTTACGTTTTTAGGTTTAGCAAATCTTATTATACTATATTTCGGGATTGCTTAACCCTAATGGAACACAACTTGGGTGAGCTGACTTCAGGAGCGTGACTGCGCTTGCGCAGAAAGTATGGATGCGATGGAAGCGTTTCCATTGGCTGAGTGTCAGGCTCGGGTACATCCTCCGAGGTGTCCATCACTATGGTACGAGGAGTCACTGATGTCTCCATCGGGGACTCATAGTTTCGATCATTACTCATACCAGGTTGATCTACATCCACGTCGAGCACTTTACCCACCTTACGCACCTTCGGCTCCCAATTAGAAGCTGGTCGCTTCCTGCAAGCTACCTTTTGAGGTGTTGCGTCGGAGTCGGGTACCGTCAAAGGTCCGGACTCGAGTAATACCACGATTTGATGATGGCTGGCCTTTGTACCTTTGCCAGGGTTACGAATAGGGCGTGGTCGTACCTTATCCCAGCACATCTCTGAGTCGACTACACGTAACTTAGATATATTAAGTACGCGTACCTTCCCAGACCTTTGATGGCGGACATGAGCCACGGGTCCATTGATCTTAAAGATCTCGTACTCGGGGTCACTGCGAGAGGTCAACTTCATCCTCTCCAGCTTTTACGACCACTGAGTCACCAACCTTATACTCACCAGCGTTTGCACGCTTATTAATTTGTTTTCGGTGTATTTCTCGAGACTGCCATTTCTCCACGAGCGCGCAGCAAGGCATTATTGAGACATGTAAGTCTCTCACCAAGATCCTGCGAAGCATCTAGTGGGATTGCAAACGGAATTCTTGCACGTCGACCGTACGTCAGGTAAAATGGCGTATAACCTGTCGTGGAGTGACAAGTGTTGCGGTACGCTGTTAAAGCCGCCCCCAATTCATCCTCCCATGCACGAGATTCGTTGTTTACACCTTTCTGGATCAACTCCTTAAGAGTGCGATTGAACCTCTCGGTACGTCCATTGGTTTATGGATGGTATGGACTCGATCGTCTATGATCAATACCGTGTTCCTGAAATCGCTGTTCCAGAGAATTTGAACAAAATTCTTTACCCTGATCTGTAATCAAGATTTCAGGGACACCATGACGAGCGACATACTCGTTGAAGAACTTATCTTCAACATTCTGAGATGTCTTGGCCGCAATTTGATATGCTTCTGCCCATGCAGAACAGTGATCGATTACCGTCATGATATAAATGTTACCTCTGCTCGACTCTAATAGTGGACCAATTAAATCCATCCCAATTATCTGGCTGGGATAACTAGCCATTGGAATCTCACTGTACTTAGGTCGAGTAGTGACAGGTCGGTTGACCTGGCACGTCATACACGTCTCAAGCATACGGACCACGTCTTCTCAAAGACGTCCACACAAAAGAATCTCTTACCATACTGATGGTCTTCTTCAGACCTTGATGACCGGCTCATTCATGAGCCGTCCGGAGCACTTTCTCACGGAACAGGGTAGGTAACATGATTCTGGGGTACTCAGCGTCTAACGCTGAAGGTGTAATTAAAGAATATAATATGCCATTCTTAACCATGTACTCCTCCGGTGTATTTCTAAATAACTCCGGGTATTCCTTGGTCTGTTCGGCACATAAATCGTCGTAGGGTATGTCATATACCTCTAGAGGGACGTGCGGTAACGCACCTTCGTCTACCTCGGGTATGACATAATCGCCTGTATCCAACGTGGCGATCTCTACCTGACGACGTAACCTGGACAACATGTCCGCTCGAATATTCTTCGAGCCTTAGATGTACTCGATCTTACATCTGTACTCTGCAATCAGTACTGCCCGGCGCTGCACCTTCGTGTTCTTTACCTCTCCCACAAACAGACTCTCCAGGGGTTTGTGGTCAGTATACACGGTAAACTGCGCGCCAAATAGATACGGTCGGAGCTTCTTTAATGCATATATTACTGCATACGCTTCCTTTCCTATTACGGGCCAATTTAACTGACTGTCTTTAAGAGTAGAGCTTACGTACTGTATCACTCGCTCTATACCATTATCATCTACTTGTACCAATATCGCACCTATCGCATAACTAGACGCATCTGTGTACAATTTGTACGGGGCGTTTAAATTCGGGTACGTGAGAACCGTCTCACTACACAGCAAGTTCTTTAATTTCTCAAACGCTTGCTGTTCATGCTTACCCCATTTGAACCTCTTATATTTCTGCGTTAATTCAATTAAAGGCTTTGCAATTTCGGCGTAGCCTTGTACACAAGAGCGGTAATAACCTGTAGCTCCGAGAAAACTACGTACTTCACCCACATCGCGGGGTGGTGACATTTCTCGAATGACTTTAACCTTTTGAGCCTGTGGAGCTACCCCTTGTGCAGAAATGTGATATCCTAACAAGTCCACTGACTTACTGGCGAAGTCACATTTCTTTTTCTTTACCTGCAAATTGTACTCCTGAATCTTGCGCATGACCTTACGCAAGTGATGTGCGTGTTCCGTCGGATTTCGTGAATATACGACTATATCGTCGACGAACACGTGCACATATTTTCCTACATATTCTCGGAAAATATCATTCATTCCCCTCTGAAATACGGCACCTGAGTTGCAAAAACCAAAAGGCATCCGAATCCATTCGAACAAACCTTCACTGCAGACGAACGCTGTCTTCTCTATGTCTTGGCTGGCCATTGGTATCTGCCAATACCCAGACTTCAAGTCCATAGTAGAAAATATCGTTGCGCCGCGCATCGAATCAAAAATGTTGGATATATTCGGCAGTGGATAACTATCCTTACGGCACACAGAATTCAATTTCCTGTAGTCGATACAAAATCTGGTGTCACCGCCCTTCTTGGGTACTAAGGTAATGGGTGACGCCCAGGGTGATGACGATGGTCGTATGACGCCCGCTGCAAGCATTTCTTTTACTTGGTTTTTAACCACATATTGCTTAGCAAGCGGTAGACGATAGGCTTTCTGCCTTATAGGATGTGAATCTCCTGTTGGTATCGTGCATTCTACCTTGGGTACTAGACCTAATGTATTTGGACGAGCCGTATCGAAATTGTTGGCAAAGTCACTCAGCACTTAGTCAATAACTGCATATCCGGTCGTTTCTTTGCAACTGGCATATACATATTTTGCTTGTTCTCTATACGGATATCTGAAAGGGTATACATGACCAAACCATACTACTTCTTTGGTCCTGTAGTCAATCCTTGCATTTCCCAAGTGCAAGGCATCCGCTCCAATCAAACATTCATGCTGCATACTATTCACTACCATACTGGGAATAGGCCGGGCATCCTTGAATTTGATCTGAGTTTCTCCCAAAATCTCTATGGGCGAACCATTTACAGCTAATACGGTCTTAGCTCTTTTCAGTGGCCTAGCATTTAATACGCTACGCCATATATCCTTACGAATCAAGGACATACTAGCACCAGTATCAATCAATGCATTCACGTACTCACCCTGATTCTCACGACTGTGCGGTTCGATCACCAACGATTTCCTCCGTCCTCGTTTAACTGCCTCCGCGTAGGAATGACGTCTTCCTTCCACTGACGGGGCTCCTCCGTTGCGGTATGAAAAATGGCCATACCCGTCAGTGTGCTCGCTGGTAAGAACGAAACCATCCCGTTCCTCGTATTCTTCATCTCGTCGCGCTCGGTTTGCTATGTCCTTGCGAACGTTGCGGGAACACGACCGTGGAGTTGTTTCCGGTTTGTACCTGTTGTGACTATACTGGCCGTGTACCTCATCGATCTCCATTTCTTCTTCTCGTTGATTGTCTTGTCGTGGCCTCTTCACCGTTTTCCGTTGCGGCATAGGCGCCGCCATCGGACAGTTGGCCTGGTAGTGGCCCTCTCGATCACACCTAAAACACTTGACAGTCGGATGATCCGCTCGGTTGGCGAAGCAATCCCGTGCGAGGTGTCCCTCCCGTCCGCAGGTAAAACAGACCATCGGTGGGCGTTGTGGTCGTGGTTGTGGCTTCCGGGTCACCGTCTGTCGGGTTGGCTGCATAGGCTGTCGGCAGTCACTCTTGTAGTGGCCTACACGGCCACAGTTAAAACAAGTAATGGTTTTCTTTGCTGCCGGCTTTGGCGCAGCAGCTGTCTTACGCATGGTGGTGGTTGTGGGGCCGCCCGGGGCTTTCTTGCTGGCGTTCCCGGCCCACTCTGCAACCCCTCTATTACGGTGCATAACCGTTCTATGAGCTTGGTTTGCTGTGCTATCTGCCGAAACGCTGCTGAACTTATCACGGCCCATACATCTTTGCCTTCCTCCTCCAGCACGTTTACCTCCATGTCTTCTTCTGGTCCTCGGGGAGAGATGTGCATGGCCATGAGCTAGTCGTTACATCCCTCCTCTTCTTCGGTGAGCTCCATTGCTCTCGTTAAGGTAGTAATCTTCTTGCGTACAATTCGCCTTCCCATACCACGATCCCCCAGCGCTTTAATGTATGCGGCTAGGACTGTCCTGCGGTTGTCGGCATTCTCGGTAGGATACGCCCTCGCAGCCATCTCCTTGTATCGTCGGTTAAATGATAGCAACGTCTCATTCCGTCGTTGCCTCACACCCTCCAGGTCGTACTTAACCCTCTCACTCATTTGCTGAAATGAAATTGAGGGTTACATAATCCCAGAGTTCGTTGAAGGTCACGGTGTCGCACACTTTTCCCACTATAAACGCGTCTATGGCCCTGGACAGTTGTCCTCTGGATGCCCGCGTCATAATATAAACGGGAATCCCGTCGAGGTTACCCTCGGTGGCCTCCCACAGTCTTCGCGCTTCATCTATGAATTGCGGTAGCTCTTCCGGAATTAACCCATCACATGACTTGATACGCTGGGTCAACTCCCTCACTTCCTTCCGAAACACTATTCCGTTCTCTTCGGTCACTTTCGGCGACTATGGCACCCGCCATTGCTGTCCCCATGGTTTACATAGCCTCGACCGTCTCCGGTCGTAGCTCTGGTCCGGGACGCTGCTGGTCTGCTGACGGCAGAGTTGGATCACCTCTACGTGGTGTCGCCATATTATTATACAGTTCTAAACTTATACTATAGTCACTGTTACCTAGTTTATTGATAGTACAAGCACACAATGGCGCGTTTAAGACGCGGCTGCTCTTCGCACGTTATGTCCGTGGTGATTTTTATGATTGTACTTTCCCTATACTCTCGGTGTTGCGTAACTTTTGTATTACTGGATTGTTTTGCCAATTCTATGAATACTTTTAATCGATCTGCCACGTCGGTTAATACTGTTGACCGGCCTGTCTGCAGACATCTTATACTATCATTATTTATGGTGCACTCACTCTGTTTTCTTTGTGCCGTGTCGTCTTAAGTTGTCTCGAACTCCAGATCCTGGCAGGCTCGCCAATGAAGATTTTGGATCCCCGGGTGATGATTACTTTTCTACTCTGTCGACGGTAAGACTATGATGTGATGGTTGCTGCGACAACCTTCTTACCAACGAAGCAGTAGAACTATGATTGCCAGCTCGCCTCATTACTAGATGGACGTAACGATATTTGTATTGACAATCGGGCCTATCTGACTAACTGAAGATTCCCGGCTTCGGTGCAGTGTTGCTCTGTGCTCTGGAGTTCACTATGAAACACAACCCAAACTAGTGTCTTGCAAAGCAAGAGGATGCTTTTATTACGATAAACTAACTGTACACTTAAACTAAACTTGAATGATTCAATGATGAAAATAATTTGGAAAGATCAATATAATTTCAACTATATCTATCTAAGTCGGTATCTCGACAATCGTAGCTTTGACTATCGTAGCATGGAGTATGTCTACGGAATCCTGATGGTGGATTGATTAATTCTTCAATAGGCAAAGTGCCTTATTTATTCATTTCGGTGTACCCGAAGTTATATACATATTACGATATAGATATATACATATCGTAATATATATTCTTTGTTTCAATGATTCTTCTAGGTAGGTTATAAGCACAGCTTGATTGGTCTGGATAATCAGTCCGCCAATCGACGTCTGCTTATTTCCTCCTAGCAGCTTCTACTTGTTACTGTTGGTCTACCTGACCAATCCATGATCATCTACATCTCGATTCTCACTTTGAAACATGTTCTTTAGGCACATGAGCTGTATGATCTCATTGCCAGCTGGTGTTGTTGTACTCTCATGAGAGAGTCGGAATGTCTACTGTCATCAACTATAGTCCGTCTGTCACGTACGATTCCCGTCGATTCTTATCACTCTATTATTTCCTAAACTACTGGCCAAAACGACTGCTGAATATTATAAAAGTGTGTGCCGATCCCACAGCAACAACTTTTATCTCAACTATTGCCAGATACATATCAACCCAGAACCGTAGGTCCTATTCCATTTAATTCGACTTAACTTTAATGATGAATACATCATTCGACATTCTTACTCAGTTTCGATTCAGTTTCGTCGAAACTGTACATCAGCAGCACTGGTTGATGTCAACCAGTACAGCGTAATACAGATCTAAATAATAATGTACATGAAGATAACTCGGTCCATTAGCTCACCTGGTATTTTCAAATATGAATTTCATTTAGGACTTACTCGTAAATATAAGATATCCGGCGGGGTCATGACTCCCACAGGACAATCCCATATCTACAACATGTATGTAATAAAATCATCCTTTGTTAAAATTCTTTTCGTTTCATTACATTGATATACACAGTTTAGGCTCCTAGTCCTAAATGTATACAATTGAAGTCATTTTATCTTAGAGAATTTTGGTGTGAATGTGCACCTTGAACTATGGTATGTCCACCTGGTGGAATTACACCATCCCATGGGCGCAACATTTTTCTCTTGCCAAATTTCTAATAGTTTTCAGGAATTCATAAGCATATACCGATATTAACCATACCCAGCTGTACAGCTCAGAAATAAGTGTTTTAAAGTTATTTCTTAGCTGTACTGTATTATGTTCAAAGTTCAGAATTTCACCAGGAAGACTGACTGTAGATGATGATATTGCGTATAATACAAGTATATCCACAAAATTAATTCTTTACATGCATAGTTTCCAAGAAAATCCAGACACCTAGCGGAGTATACAGTACAGATTCACTCACGGTATGTGAATGTATGTGTAATTAACACTCTGACCATCACAGACCGTGAATGATAAAATCGTTGTAATGTAAGGAATAATCTGTTGAATATTTTGAAAGTAATTTGACTGAAAGGTGTTGCTACCTGCCAAATTAGTTTCAAAATATTCAACAGCTTTCCACTGTAGTTATCTTGAAATTTAAACACTAGAATTTCAAGTGTCTTAGCCCTTACGACTCTTATGTCAAAATTTTAAATATTCAAATTAAATTAAGACGAACTGGTGTTAATTTTTCAACAAATTTGGTGGAAAATGTTACTGTCATAGACAGCAGTCTTCCAACAAATTTGGTAGGACATATCCTTGCCTCCTTTTAAATGTACACTAGTTTTGATGCAGTAAAAGACAAGAGTATTGGTATTCGAGTGGTAAGGGTTGATTATCCAGTTATAGATAAACACCTTAGCCTGCAATGCCAAGAATATATCTTTACTTACAGCATAAAATGCAGCTTCGTACTTTCTCTCAGGATAGCAGTGGATCGGTCTGAAATTATTTATGATGGTGTTATATAATTTCCACTGTTCCATGTTGTTAAAAATATCACTTTCTGACAGTGACTAAATCACTTGTGCTATAGGATGCAGTAGTATACTGTATAATGTTTACAACTGTGAAACATTGTAATGACGTAAATCGTATGCTACTCCCCCCATTTAATACCAAAATTAGATTTTCTCTGGAGTCGGCGGAAAGATTCTGTTATTTAACCGTTTAATGGACAAGCCATCCAAAACCGGCACCTGCAATGCTTTTGAGGAATGGCCTTTTGCAGGCCAAGAGAAGATGATTTTTGATAGGCTCGATAACCGAGCCAGTCATTCCAGTAGTAAATTTTCAAAAAAGTCATCGGTCTGTAAATGGATATTCATTTTATAAGCATTAACCATTTATCCCTCGATTGTGTTCAAGAAAATTTCAATTTTCTCATAGAAAATGTCCATTTACAGACCAAGAAAAGCCTATATTTGAAAATTTACTATTGGAATGACTGGCTCGGTTATCGAGCCAGTCATTCCAGTGGTAAATCTTCAAAAATAGTGTTCTCTTGGTCAGCAAATGGACATTTCCCAAGACCACTGCAGAAGCCGTTTTTTTCTGCAGTGGTCTTGAGAAATGTCCATTTGCAGACCAAGAGAAGACTATTTTTGAAAGTTTACCTCTAGAATGACTGGCTCGATGACCGAGCCAGTTATTCCAGTGGTAAATTTGCAAGAATAGTCTTCATTTGGCCTGCCAATGGACATTTCACAAGACCACTGAAGAGGCCGGTTTGGGCCGGTTTCGTCATAAAAGGGTTAAATAAACCAATAGCGAATATGGCTGCCATTCTTAAATAAGTGAACATTGCATACAAAGAGAAGACTATTTTTTTAAATCTACCACTGGAATGACTGGCTCGATGACCGAGCCAGTTATTCCAGTGATAAATTTTCAAAAATAATCTTCTTGGTCTGCAAATGGACATTTTCTATGAGAAAATTGAAATTTTTCTGAATAAATTTGGAGGATTAAGGGTTTAATCTAAGAATTACTTCAATACCGTGAGTAGTAAAGGCTATTTCGAATGTTTATTTGCTACGTAAAAACGTATGTGATTTAGTAAATAAGGTTTTACGTAATGAATCTCCCCATCAAATACGGGTTCATTGGGTCTTAGAAAAGAGTGCTATATTTCACTGTTGTGTTTTTGTTTTATCTATGGCATGTGTAAAAGAGAATCATTATTCCCATAAGAAGTGCCGCCACCTTACATCACTGCCTCTCAATATTAACCCTTTAACCCTGGAATTTATTCAAGAAAATTTAAATTTTCTCATAGAAAATGTCCATTTGCAGACCAGGCGAAGACGATTTTGGAAAATTTACCATTGGAATGGCTGGCTCGGCTATCGAGCCAGTTAGTCCAGTGGTCAATTTTCAAAAATAGTCTTCTATTTAGGGGTGAGTATTACGAGCCCAAATCGCATTGCAATATATTGTGATACAGTAAGTGTGTATTGCAATATGTAGTAATACTTATTGGAGATATATGACATAAATAACTGGTTGACAATACCTGACAGTTTTCAAAGTTCATTATTAGCTCACCTGGCCAGAATGGCCAGGTGAGCTTATGCCATGGCGACCGTCCATCTGTCCGGCGTCCGTCCGTCTGTCCGTCAACTTTTTTCTTTAAACAACTTCTCAAGAACCACTGGGCCGATTTCAATTATATTTGGCAGGAAGTATCCTTAGGGCATAGGGATCCAAGTTTGTTCAAATGAAGCCGATCCGCCAATTTGGCTGGTGGCCATCTTGGATTTTGGTCAATTTTAGGAAATGTCTTTAAAAATCTTCTTTTCCAAAACCACTTGGTGAATTGAAGCAAGCCCCATGAAATATGATCTAGGGCAAGAGCTGAACCAAGTTTGTTCAAGGGTACTTGATTGGTCAAATGGTTCAGCAGCCATTTTGGTTGACCTAGTTTGAGTGAAAACGACTTCTCCAGAACCGCTGAAGGGATTGGGCCGAAATTTGGCAGATATGATTATTGACTAAGGGCCAATAAAGTTTGTTCAAGGGAAGTTGATCCGTAAAAAAAACATGGCCGCAGTGGGACAATCAAAATACAGCATGTTTGGCAGCCATATTGGATTTTTTTATTTGATGAATTTTGAGGCTGAAATTGGTTTTATATATGTTTTTGGGTATTCTGATCACAAATTTGCAGTTTTCAAAACTGTCGGATGAATGGTTTGGTGGCCATCTTGGATCATTTTCCCGCCAAAAGCTCCCATACTAAAGCAGTGGGAAATTTAAAATGTCTTCGTGAGAACTACTGGGCCAATTTCAATTATATTTGGCAGGAAGCATCCTTAGGGGGTAGAGATTCAAATTTGTTCAAATGAAGCCGATTGGCCAATTTGGCCGGTGGCCATCTTGAATTTTGACCGATTTTTAGAAACGTCTAAAAATCTCCGAAACCGCTTGGTGGATTGAAGCAAACTCCATGAAATATGATCTATGGCAAGAGCTGAACCAAGTTGGTGAAATGGTTCGAGGGCAAGAGCTGAACAAAGTTTGTTCACGGGAACTTGATTGGGCCCATGGTGTAGCGGCCATCTTGATTGACCTAGTTTTAGCGAAAACGACTTCTCCAGAACCACTGAAGGGATCGGGCCAAAATTTGGCAGATATGATTAGGGACTAAGAGCCATCAAAGGAAGTTGATCCATCAAAAAACATGGCCGCAGTGGGCCAATCAAAATACAGCATGTTTGGCGGCCATATTGGATTTTTTATTTGATGGATTTTGAGGCTGAGATTGGTTTTATATATGTTTTTGGGTATTCTGATCACAAATTTGCAATTTTCTAAACGGTCGGATATGCGGTTTGACGGCCATCTTGGATCATTTTCCCGCCAAAAGCTCCCATACTAAAGCAATGGGAAATTAAAAATATCTTCTCGAGAACTACTGGGCCAATTTCAATTATATTTGGCCAGAAGCATCCTTAGGGTGTAGAGATTCAAGTTTGTTCAAACGGAGCCGATCGGCCAATTTGGCCGGTGGCCATCTTGATTTTTGGCCGATTTAAAAAATCTCCAAAACCACTTGGTGGATTGAAACAAACCCCATAAAATCCGATCTAGGGCAAGAGCTGAACAAAGTTTGTTCAAGGGAACTTGATTGATCCCATGGTTTGGCGGCCATCTTGATTGACCTAGTTTTAGCGAAAACGACTTCTACAAAACCACTGAAGGGATTGGGCCGAAATTTGGCAGATATGGTTAGGGAGTAAGGGGCATTAAACTTTGCTCAATGGAAGTTGATCCGTCAAAAGAACATGGCCGCCGTGAGCCAATCAAAACAGTGTGTGTTTGGTGGCCATATTGGTTTTTTTTATTGAATGGATTTTGGGGCTGAAATTGGTTTTATATGTGCTTTTGGATATTCTGATCTCAAATTTGCAATTTTCGAAACTCGAATAAACGGTTTGGCGGCCGTCTTGGATCATTTTTCTGTCAAAAGCTCCCATACTAAAGCAATGGGAAATTTAAAATGTCTTCTAGAACTACTGGGCCGATTTCAGTTATATTTGGCAGGAAGCATCCTTAGGTTGTAGAGATTCAAGGTTCAAATCAGCCAATTTGTCCGGTGGCCATCTTGGATTTGGCTGATTTTTAGAAATGTCTAAAAATCTTCGCCGAAACTGAGCGATTGATTCAAAAGTCATAAAATATCATTTATGGCACGAGCTGAACCAAGCTTGTTCCAGGGAACTTGATTTGCCAAATGGTTGGACGGCCATCTTGGATGGCCTGGTTTTCATGAAAGCAACTTCGTCCAGAGCCACTTAACGGATTAGGCTGAAATTTTGGAGATATGATATTGATGACTAAGGACCATTAAAGTTTGTTCATGAGAATTTGATACATAAAGAAACATGGCCTCTGTTTTCTTGTTACAAGTCTGCTCAGCTCATTAGAGTTTTAATTATTGAGATGCCTATGGTCCAGGTGAGTGATACAGGCCCCTTGGGCCTCTTGTTGATTATATGATTTGACAGTAGTGCTATTTACTTGACAGGCTTGATATAATGTATTCACAAAACATTCTGTCATCTACATATATGTGTATATAGTTGTACTCGTCTGCAGAAAATGTACAAAAACTAGTGGAACTGTAACACTGCTGTTATGTTTTTAAAACTTGTTAGCAAACGGGAATTTGTGAAACCAGCTGGAGAAATATATGACGATTTCCCAGTGTATGCCGCTTTGTATGCAATGCTCACTTATTTAAGAATGGCAGCCATATTCGCTATTGGTTTATTTAACTCTTTTATGATGAAACCAGCCCACACCGGCCTCTTCAGTGGTCTTGAGAAATATCCATTGGCAGGCCAAGTGAAGACTATTTTTGAAATTTTTCACTACGCAAATATTTTTATTTTTTTCCCCCAAATTTAGTCATTAAAGGGTTAAGAGGTGGTGTACTGAGGTGGTAAAATACTGTATTTACTCTTCCTAGATTTGTAGTAAAGAGGGTGATGGTGTGACTATTAGACAGGAATACATGTATAAGACAAATAATAGCATTATCTTATACCTACAGCTTATCTAGCTATTGAACATGACTTGATACACAAAATAGTTGTAATGCTCTAAGCTTTTGCCTCCCGAACCTTAATATTAGAAAATATAACTATACCACGGGTCATAACTGCGAATTCAAGATGTATCCTGTTCATTGTCATAAACTGTATAGATATAGATATTGCCAAAAGAGACAAATTCATCAAATTTGGTTCTAATTTATAAAAAAAGTTACTGAACATGCCATAAATGATTTTACCAAAGATTTCTATGCATTGGGTAATAACTCTCATTTTTAAGGTGTGGCCACTTCACATTCATATATCCATGTGATAAAAAGCTTATCTGCAGAATTTGGAGTTAACCCATCAACAAATGAGAAAGCGTGTCACAATTGTTGACAGAAAAATCACCATTATTTAATAATATATAAGCTTACCCAGCTGAGCAAAAAAAACTGGTACATAATTTGTATTGCAATATACCAGTTTTCCATAAAAGCTCATAGTTTACATACCGTTGATGTTCCTGCAGATATTGCTAATATTAATAATTGCAGTTGGCTTGAGACACATTCAATAACTGGCCAAGAGACTATTTTTGAAAATTCGCGACTTAAATGGGTAGCTCGGATAAAATCTAGTCTTCTGTTAGCCTTCAAATGCGCATTTTCTATAAGAAAATTGAAGTTTTCTTGACCAAATTGATCATTATAGGTTAACCATTATCACTCAGATGTCAATATTCTATCTTTTACTGCGTGAATAGCAAAGAAACTGGTGTCCATTTTTCAACAATTTTGGTGGACGATGTTGCTATCTATGACAGCAACATCTTCCACCAAATTTGTTGAAAAATGGACACCAGTTCACCTTTTAATTTAATTTGAAAATAAAGAATTTGACGTTAGAGTGCTAAGGGCTAAGGGTATAGTATTTGTCTGATATAGCAATACATGCATGTATCTGCCATTCTTTCACATTTAACCCTAAAGCCTCGAATTTATTCAAGAAAATTTCAATTTTCTCTAAGAAAATGTCCATTTACAGACCAAGAGATTATTAAAAAAAATAGTCTTCTTTTAATCTGCAAATAGATATTTCTCAAGACCACTGCAGAAGCCGTTTTTGACTGATATGAGTGTTAAAGGGTTAATGGTCATACCAGCCTCTGCTAGTATGGTCCTGTGGAATGTCCATTTACAGGCCAAGAGGATACAATTTTGAGGAATGTCCATAATTTGCAGGCCAAAAGAAGACGATCTTTGAAAAGTTACCACTGAATGACTGGCTCGATTTAACCGAGTCAGTCATTCCAGTGATAAATTATCAAAAATTGTATTCTCTTGGCTTGTAAATGGACATTCAATAAGAAAATATTTAAATTTTTTGGACCAAATTTGACTGTTAAAGTGTTAAGCGAGACTTCTGGTAATTAATGGCCAAGCCATCCAAAATTGACATATACCGTAAGTAGTCTTAGGAATGTCCATTTGTAGCCACCAGTCATTTCAGTGGTTTATTATCAAAAAATCGTCTTCTTGGCCTGCAGATATACTAGTCGTGACCATGAAAAGCACCTTTTCACCTATAAATTCCCTGTATCTCAATTTCAGGGCAAACAAACAGGAACGTTGTTGAATATTTTGAAATTATTATGACTGGAAGCCATTGATGCCTTACGCAAGAATGGATTTTTAAAGACAGCAATTGCTTGCAGTCATTTTAACTAACAGAATATGCTATGAATCGGAAAGAAATTACATTTTCAGAGATTTATTACACTGACAGTCTGTCACATTGGTTTTACACGTACTCTATGATGTCAAACGTGGCCTTGGTAACAACCTTGCACTGTAGCATCAAATTGTGATTGATCACCAATGGCACATGACCTGTCATGCAGGCAGCATATGTGCATGTGAAATGCTCCTTAGCAGAAATTATACGCTTTACCTGTTAAACCATTTAATGATCACACTGGCCAAAACCGGCCTTTGCAGTTGTTTTGAGCAATATCCATTTGTATGTATACAAGAGAAGACCATTTTTGAAAATTTCCCACTAACCGAGCCAGTCATTCCAGTGCTAAATTTTCCACAATTGCCTACTTAACATGCAAATGAACATTATTAAGCAAATTACAATGTGTTTATCAAGGAAATCTAAATATTTACGGTACTCATTGAATGTCTGTTTGCAAGGCAAGAATATAAATTTCTTAAAATTTGCTGGAATGACTGGTTTGGTTATCGACCCATGTATTCCAATGACAAATTAACCCTTTAACCCTCGCTTTTCTAAGATAGTCTTGGTCTGCAAATGAATGTGTTCTAAGAGAAAATAAAAATTTTTTAAAACAAATTTGAGGATGAAAGTGTGAAAAAAGTGTGTCTTTGTCTACCTTTTCAGAAGTTGTTTCTGGCTGACTTGACCACTAAAGGATTAATCCTTTAACACTCAAACCAGATAAAAATGGCTTCTGCAGTGATCTTGAGAAATGTCAATATATTGCAACCAACAGAAGATTATTGTTGAAAATTTACTATTGGAATGACAGGCTCGTTAACTGATCCAGTCATTCCAGTGATAAATTTTCAAAAATAGTTTGCTCTTGTCTGCAAATGGACATTTTCTATGAGAAAACTGAAATTGTCTTGAATAAATTTGAGTGTTAGATGGACATTATCCCTCTGCATGAGTGTGAGCTTCTTTGGGTGTCAACGAAAAGGGTGTGTGTGTGTGACTAGGAATCGTTGCCCATTGTATAAATTTATACATTTATCATTTCAGCCTTCTGGATTTATGGAAACGCCAATATCGTATTCTATGATTGAGGACATAACTGTCGTGTCTCGTTGGGATGCGGGTCAGAAATTCGTTTTAAGAATTACAGTTTCAGATGGCTCCGTTTTGCTACAAGTGAGTATGTTCCAGCTACGTTATTCTTGGTGACTTGAAAAAGTCCATTAAAATTGTACTAATTATCATGTTTGTGTTTTAATTTTGGAAACCTGTTATGTTATCTCTGAGCTGCACTGTGGCTATGGTATGCAGCACTTGTTTCAGGTGGCTGGGGAAGGTACTGTATTAACCATTTAATGGTCCAATTTGGACAAGAAAATTTTAATATCTGCAGATTGAATGTTCATTTACATACCAAGAGAATAACATTTTTGAAAATTTATCATTGGAATAACTGGCTCAGTTATTGAGCAAGCCATTCCTGTTGTACATGTTCAGAAATTGTATGCTCTTGGGTTCTAACTGGACAGTTCGCAAGACCACTGAAGAGGCCTGACCATTAAAAGGTTAATGGATCAATTTGCACAAGGAAATTTAAATATCTGCGTATTGAATGTCCATTTTTTACAAGCCAAGAGAAAGCAATTTCTGAAAATTTATCACTGGGCTCGGTTATGGAGCAGTCATTCGAGTGGTAAATTAAAAAAAATTGTATTCTCTTGACCTGTAAATGGACATTTCACAAGATCATAACAGAGGCCGGTTTTGGCCGACATGACCATTAAAGGGTTAAGTAGAACTAATTTCTTATTTCAATTGTGCTCATCGGCTTTCTCATCTAGTCTGGGCCAGTCATATATCATTCGTAAACATCCAAATCTTCCATTGTTAGCTCACCTGGTCTGAAAGGCCAAGTGAGCTTATGAACACACGTGTCATGCG
>CM067367.1:69940857-70158357 GCA_034401795.1 Chaetoderma sp. LZ-2023a
ACGAAAAAACGTAACGAGGAAGCATACCGCTCAAACTCTCAAACAATAGACACCCTCAACTCAGTTCTAACGGCAGGAAAAACAAATTTCTGTACCAGAAACTTTCAAGGGATTTTAAGATAATCCTTATAATGCACTAGAAATAACTTCGTTACAGGCTCTACATAGAGATTGGACATTATTAATGATGATGATGAATTAGGATAGGCATAACAATCAAGATACCATGAGCTAACACGATCTTCACGAAAACCGGTAATATCTCAAATTCGTCTAAAAGATACCGTACAAACACAATTATACTTCCTTAGACGTAACTTAGGGAGGATTGACTTCATATTAGGCATGATATTTCTGCGATATAAAGTCCCAGGTACCACTGTCACAGCGCAAAACACAAAACTTATTCAAATATTTTTTGGACAACTATTCTGCTTGCAGAATAATTGAAAAGTGAATCTGTTTCCTATTCGGGCTCTAATGCGCATGCGCGAGCGCGCCTAGCGACAAGCGTCACTATGAGGTGAGTATAGACTGGTGCCAGTCTATACTTGATGGTAGGCTGGAGATGGGACTCAACCAGTAGCCTGGTTGAGGGTCCATAGGAATAGGATTACGCATGGGGAGGTGGGTATGCAGGCATAAAAATCTTATTCTGTTAGCAAAATGCAGATAATTGATTTAGCAAGTAGTGATTGAACGGTAATGGATGTTTTTGTGGTGTAATAACAACTGTAGAATGTTTGATGCAAAAAGGGCATCAATCCTAACCCTAGGCCAACCATTAATGTGTACACTGTAATTTACTGACGGGTAAAATTTAAAAAAACAATTGCTATTTATATACACATAGAACAGAGATACCTAATACATACACATTTATGCATCTCACCAGAAGTACTGCTGGACAACATGAGGGATCGTCAACAAACTTGAGTGGGAGACTGCCCTCAGAATACTTGATAACTCTGTATTACGTCCTCCACACATATTTAACCCATATACAATTCATGTTTACTGATCAAGATTGGTCAAGAAAATCTGAGTTTTTTTTAAAAGTATTGAATGCCAATTTGAAGTCCAAGAAAATGCCATTTTGTCAAAAATAGCCTTTTCTTGACATGAAAATGAAAATTCATCATACAGCTACAGAAGGTGTTTTGGCCGATTTGACTGCTAGAGGGCTAAAGACAAATTTAGTGATTTCCTAGAAAAGGATATAAGCATCTAAGCTGTCACTGACTCTTACAATTCATGCAGATCCTCACACTACCCAAAAGCCATAACATAGTTAATTACCTTTGTAGTAAGACATAGGAGAGTATTTGTGGCAATTTGGAGTCTTGATAGCATTTAGTTTAACCCTTTAGTGGTCAAGCAGGCCAAACCCAGTCTCTGCAGGTCTTGAGGAATGTCTATTTGCAGGCCAAAAGAAGAATATTTTTGAAAATTTACCACTGGAATGGCTGGCTCGATAACCGAGACAGTCATTCCAGTGGTAAATTTTCAAAAATAGTTTTCTCTTGACCTGCAAATGTACATTTAATAAGTAAATATTTAGATTTTCTTGAGAGAAACAATACATTAACGGGACACGATATATTTATTTTGACAAAATTTGACCATTAAAGGGTTAACAAGGTGTTATTTATTTTGTTGAGATTTGCTGAATTCCATGGCCACAGGCTGAAGTGTTGAATGTAACAAATGAAATGAGTTCTTTATATAATACTTTCAACCCTGAAATCCCAATATCTTCATTTCAAGGCAAATATACAAGAAAGCTTTTGAATATTTTGAACCTAATTTAATTTGAAGCTGTTTATGTATATAAACCAGCAATGGCATTTAATAAAATTACTTTTGAAAACTATAGTTTACCCGTATATCTACTTTGAAATTCAAATCATAGAATGATTTAGTTAAATGGGCTAAACATGAATGCTAGACAGTTACGTTAGCACTTACCAATGCTCTGAAGCAGCGTGACAATGATTCAATCACTTCATCCATGATGCGATCTGAAATATGTGCTGCTATCGACAGATTCAACTCACTGTAGAAACAGAAATAATTAGCTAACCCTTTAACACTCAAATTTGTTCAAGAAAATTTTGAGCCAGTCATTCCAGTGATAAATTTTCAAAAATACTCTTCTTTTGGTCTGCAAATGGATATTTCTCAAGACCACTGCAGAAGCCATTTTTGGCTGATATGAGTGTTAAAGGGTTAATGGTCAAGATTGGTAAACAAAATTATATTATTTGTTCAGTGAATGTCCATTTACAGGCAGAGATCATTTTAAAATTTACTACTGGAATGACTGGCTTTGTTATTGAGCCAGTCATTGCATTTGCAAATTTTCGAACAATAGTCTTCTCATGGTCTCGAAATGGAATTCGTAGACCTCCATAGAGGCCAGTTTTGGTCAGCTTGACCATCAGTGTTAAATAGAACCTATTTGTGCATCCAAAACCACCATTCCGAATCAGGTATGCCGAACAAATTTCATGGCCAGCCAATGGACAGTGCATGAGAAAGTATTAGGCACAACTCATCAACCAATAAACCTGGACCTGAGGTCAAGACACTCAAGTCCACAAACACTGTCACCGTAACTATTTTTTACGTATCCATGGTTTGTAGTAGGGCAGATATGTGAAAAAGATGTTCCATTCTGGCAGAAAGCATGAAATTTGGCATATAGGTAGTTTACGGTATCCTGATCATAATTAGATGCGGTGCCATATGATTCTACCAAGGGAACCCATTCAAAATGGCGGATTCAAAATGGCTGCCTTCACAGCAATCCTTCCATAGCGACCACCTGTGTTTTATGTCAAAAGACGGTGGCTCTTTAAGATGTGTTATCTAAAAGATCCATCTCTTGAGAACAAAAGCAATATAGCATCTAGAAATAGTTTAAATTACTTGATTTGTATCGAACCAAGTAATGTTCGTTATAGATACGTTCAAATATCCTAATAGAGTATTCAAGGCTATACATGATGCTGTTGATTGTTGAATCATGATTCACAGACGTCACACGCACTGTGCACCGCATGAGCACAACTTTTGCAAGCACATTTCACGAGTTCCCGGCATGCCTTAGATGCGTCTGCAAGCAAACTCCATTGCGTTGACCAAGTGTCTCCATCTCTGACCCAACCCCAGTCAGCTGGTGATGGCATGGAGTGATTGGCCCCAAAGATGACCTGCCTGGAACGCAGCACGCTTGCTGTGTTGCAGCAGAGCTGCACTGGTCGGAGGAATGTTTTCTCGCTGCCTGTTGCCAAAAACCAAAAAGGCGTTTTCGTGCCTCATTAACCTTTGACAATGGTGATGTGCGTTTGTACAGTATGACAACCCTCTTCAGCATTTCCATGTCATTGTCACACAGAGATGCCGGGGCATCAGACAGTCTCCTAAATAGTGACTTGAATAGATCTGAAGTCCTCCAAACTTCCCATGCTGTCTTCTTGCCAATACCACAAAATGCAGACACTGTGTCACACCCAGAGAAAGCATGCATAAATAGCAGTCCTTCTGCACCCAAAACTGTTGCAATGCCATGAGCTGAAATATAGCGGAAGGTCTTCCCATGGCCAAATGCGACCCAGAGATCACACCCATGAAGAAAGTTTGCTGTCCGTATGGCTAGGACTACGACGTCTGTATCTGTAGCATGAATCATTATTGCTCAATAACCTTGGTGATATGCATGGAAGGTGTGGAGCAACATTCTACCATCTGCTTCATCTTGCATGCATGGCGCGAGTTGTGAGACATCATGCTCTGGCCTCATCAGCATGTTTTCCTCACATGTTGTGACGAGTATCTTTCCTTCTGGTAGCTCGAATGACACCAATGTATGTGCGAGAAAGGTGAAGAGGCCTGTTTTGTTTGCATCAAGTCGTAAGAAAGTTTTCCAATTTTGAGGGAGTCTTGTACTCGATGCAACACGAAGAGCTTCACCATGTCCCCGTAATTCTTTAGTGTGTGTCTTCAAGCTTCCCGCCTTATACACGTCCCATACATCATCCAATCTTTTAACCGTCTGTAGTTGCCTAGCAATGTGTGGGAGGAAGACGTGCTCTGCAAAATATCCAAATGTGTTCACAACCACGTTTGATTTCTTGGGATCTAGATTATGCATCATAGCTGCTCCGTCAATGATCTTCACTTCAACCTCTGGACAATCAGCTGCACGAGCTACTAATGCTTCCAAACATCCCATCAGATCTGATTTGCTGCCTTGGCGCATTGCGTTGCTCTACGCAAGTGATGGGGGCCATGGATGATTCTCATGCTCAAAGAATGAATTAAGATCTCCGTCTCTGGATTGGCAGGAAATGTACAGTCTAGAGAATAACTGTACATCTCTCTTCATTGCAACAAGCTTCTTGTTGGTTCTGGTACTCTTCCTCTGTTTTGATTTGAATAAACCCAAATTGTTCTTTTGGATTGGGTCATATACCGATTTTGATGATACAGATAGTAGATCTGCGACGAATGCGTGGTACTGTCTGATGCCTAGTTCTTCTGCTGTTCGGATCGCATTCACTACAGACTCGGACATAATGACTTTGGTATCTATTTGGTCACTAAGTCAAAACTGTCATCTAAAAATGGGTTCCCCATTTCCTCGATTGCATCAATAAGACAAATTGTGTTTAAAGCAAACAATTTCTGCTTACTCAGAATCTGCTCATGGTGACAGTTATCATTGATATTTCTGTGTGTATGTTTCACTTCGTACTCGCTGATCATCCTTCCTATTTCTGGGCCTGACACCATCCATCGTTTCAAAGCAGCTTCATTTTCTGTGATTCCGATAATTCCACCATTGCCCTTCAGAATAGCATTTTGCTGCTCGTGGATTTGATCATGTGCCAAGGCTGCGAACTTGTGAGCCGTTTTCTGAATAACGAAGTTTCCTTCAACAAATTTCCTATGTACAAGTGGGCATCGGTTCTCAAGGTGCAACAGATCAGCCACATGGATGCTGAGCCATCGTGCATAGTGTACATGATCCAGGGTAAACATCCATGGGATAATCTTGCCCAATGTCTCTACACACAACGGGAAATTGGCCTCTCACCGCTTACTCGGAATCTGCTCATGGTGACAGTTATCATTGATATTTCTGTGTGTATGTTTCACTTCGTACTCGCTGACCAATTGTTTTGAGTAGCGAAAACTTGTTTCTAAAATGTTCCGCCCAGAACATGTGTGTACAAATGTTTAGCAATAATACTACTAATCTACAAATGTTACAACAACGACGACTACGACGACCACAACAATAATAATAATAAATTTTTTCAGCATGTTTATCTATTTAGAGTATTGTAATGGGTAAAATCATAACTAGTGACCCAAGAAACCCTTAATTTGACATCAGTTCCAGCCCTCTACTCCATCTAGAACTTGAGTAATGCAGATTTTCCGCTGGGAAGGCGGCCATTTTGAATCCGCCATTTTGAATGGGTTCCCTTGGTAGAATCACGTGGCACCGCATCTAATTATGTTCAGCATACTTTAAACCACCTATATGCCAAATTTCATGCTTACTGCCAGAATGGAACATCTTACCTCAAATTTGTTACATATCCGCCCCACTATTGACAGTGTTCTCATAAATATATCGCATCCCGTTAATGTGTTGTTTCTCTGGCGGGACTGTAGAGAAATATAGCCTGAGATAATGCTCTATTTCCAGTACTCGAGTAATTGGCCAAAAACGGATACTGCAGCACTTAATCTTGAGAAATGTTCATTTGCAGACCAGAAGACTATTTCAGAAAATTTATCACTGTAATGGTTGGCTCGATAATTGAGCCAGTCATTTCAGTGATAAATTTTCAAAAATAGTCTTCTGTTAGGGTGAAAACTGAAAATTGAAATTTGAAAAATGAGGGTTAAAGAGTTAAGCATTAAAGTCTTTAATGCAAAAATGGCTTCTGCAATCGTCTTGAGAAATATCTATTGGCAGAACAAGGTCAGTATTTTAGGAAAATTTACAACTGGAGCCACTCATTCCAGTGCTAAGGTTTCTAAAAATATTCTTCTCTTGGCGTGACAATTACCTTTATTACGTGAATATGTATATATTTCTGTGACCGTTATATGTAACCACTAATGTGTCAATGTCATTGTATCGACCTTCTCTCGTACATTTGTGCATCTCTCACGATCTTGTCTAACACTCTCAGGATACTCTCTTGATAAGGCTTCAGTGTTGGATGTACAGAGGTGAACTGTCATCCATCATCTCTATATCTATAATAGGCATGCTATTGCTATGTGACTGACTAATCGCCTCCATCCTCTTAAACCATTAACCCTCAATTTTTTTAATGAAAATTTCAATTTTCTCATTCAAAAATGTCCATTTGCAGACCAAGAGAATACTATTTTTGAAAATTTACCACTGGAATGACTGGCTCGGTTATCGAGCCAGTCATTCGTGATAAATTTTCAAAAATAGTCTTCTCTTGGTCTGCAAATGTACATTCCTCATGACCACTGCAGAATCTGTTTTTGGCTAATATAGGTGATAATGTGTTAATGTCTTTCTTATATAGCTTCCTACTGTGACTATGTGCACAATAACCCCCCTCGATTGATACATTTGCAACATGTATGCCAGATACCATTAACCCTTTAACTCTTGAATTTGTTCACAAGAATTTCAATTTTCTCATAGAAAATGCCCATTTGCAGACCAAGAAGACTATTTTTGAAAATTTACCACTGGAATGGCTGGCTCGGTTATCGTGCCAGACATTCCAGTGATAAATCTTCAAAAATAGTCTTCTCTTGGTCTGCAAATGGGCCTTTATCAAGACCACTGCAGAAGCCATTTTTGACTGATATGAGTGTTAAAGGGTTAATGGTCAAGATTGGTCAAGAAAATTTAAATTTTTTTGCTCAGTGAAAGTCCATTTAAGGCAGAGATTATTTTTTTTAATTTACTATTGGAATGACTGGCTTTGTTATCGAGCCAGTCATTGCAATCGCAAATTTTCAAAAATAGTTTTCTCTTGATCTGCAAATGGACATTCCTCATGACCACTGCAGAATCCGTTATTGGTTAATATAGATGATAATGGGTTGAAGTCATTCTTATATAGCTTTCTACAGCGACTATGTGCACAATAAACACCCTCGATTAATGCATTTGCAACATGTATGGCAGATACCATTAAGTGCAATAGTCGTAATTATGGTGGATATTTTGAAGACAATGTTATTACTATCTTATGATTTTTCATTTTCAAACTCAACCTCTGGGAGTTTATTAGGGCATCTTATACTATTGACAACAGAATCAAATCCAATAAAATATGATGGCTGTAGATTCATTGAGGTACTCTGTGCACACACGCACATGCACACCCACCCACGTACATACATTTGCATGAGCACACATGGACGGATGCATGCACAGATGGATGGATGCATGCACAGTAGGACGGACGCATGTACGCACAGATTCCTGCAGGCACACACAAAGACACACACACTATATTCAGATAATTTCTGATCAAGGACATCTGCTCAATATCGTTAAGATTATTTACTCCCTAATGGATTAATTGATTGATTGATTGATTGATTGACAGTGTGAAGCTGATGGCTAACAATGATAAAATATAAACACTGCGCATAGAGTGCATTTTCACAACATGACTTATGGTCCGAGAGTTAGTATCATCCGTGATAGCAAAGCAGTAAATTAACCCTTTAATGGTGAAGCAGGCCAAAACTAGCCTCTGCAGTAGTCTTGAGGAATGTCCATCTGCAGGTAAAGTTTTTTTGAAAATTTACCACTGGAATGGCTGGCTCGATAATCAAGCCAGTCATTAGTCATAAATTTTCAAAAATACTTTTTCATTTATCTGCAGATGGATATTCAATATGGAAATATTTAGATTTTCTTGACTAAATTTGACCAGTACAGGGCTGAACATAGATTACAATAAATATACATACCAACATGCTCAGTTGTTTCAGGCACACAATACATACAAACTTAGTTATCCACAATAAAATCTTGAATAACTTGACAAAGATCCTGAAAAATATCACCCATTTACCAAATGCCTTCGTGAATGCTTGCTGAAGTCAGAAATCACATTTTAAATCAGATAGACTGCATGTGCAAATGTTGGAAACGATGCTTATTGAAAGCTGTTGCTGTCACAGAGAACAACAGTAACACTGTTTCCAAAATGAATTCCTGCTAATATACTAGAGCTGAATGTAGGAATCTATTAATTGAGTTCTCTAACGTAATTTTAGACAGCGCAATGTTGAGTGTGGCTCAGATGGGTGAATGATTCTAGTGGTAATACAAGACACTGACTCATACATGTATGTGTACCAGATAGAGCGAGAATAAATACACACTGCTCATATAAACTGAAGCTTACCTGTTTATCACACCTCTTATGCAATACCGCAACTCACACGTACATCTGAAACCTGATATAATTCTACCAATGATTCAAAGCTATTTGTTAATTTTGCAAATAAAATTTCTTTAAGTCTTTAATGTTTAAATTTGGTCAAGAAAATCAAAAATATTTCCTTATTGAATGTCCATTGGCAGGACATGAGACTATTTTTGAAAATTTACCACTGGAATGACTGGCTCGGTAACCGAGCCAGTCATTCCAGTGGTAAATTTTCAAAAGTAGTCTTCACTTTGCCAACAAATGGGCAAATAAAATGAGCACTGCTTGAGGCCAGTTATGGCCAGATTCGGCATGAAAGGGTTACAGGAACACTCATTTCATCTTAAGGTAGCTTTTTCAGTTGAGGCAATATGCCACACACAAAATATGCCTTGTATATTTGAGTAAGGAAGAGCAGTGTTTTAAATGGTTCTGGACAACTTTAAGAAAATCCTAGATGGCCACCAAAAAAATTGACCTATTAAACTTCTGAATAGCACTTCTAGAGGCTACCACCACTGAATCCTTCCAGGCAAAATTTGGTATACAAGTTCTGAAACCTACGAGCCTAGTATCCTTCCAGCCAAGTCTGATTGAAATTGTCCATGCAGTTAATGAGACGTAGCGTTTTAAATGTCAGAAAATTCAAAATGGCCGCCGAACAAACTAACATCAAAATTCTAAATGATCTGAAGCATACCACTCTAGGGTCCTTCCAACCGAGTTTGCTTGAAATCGGCCAAGTGGTTAATGAGTAGGCTTTTAACTGATTTCCAGAAATGTTCAGAAAATCCAAGATGGCTGGCATAAAAATTGACCAATCAAAATTCTGTATATAAGTTCTGAACCTAGTATTCTTCGCGCCAAATCTGGTTGAAATTGATCAAGCAGTTAAAGAAGAGTAGCGTTTTAAACGATTTCCCGCCATTTAAAAAAAAATTCAAGATGGCCACCATAAAAATTGACCAATCAAAATTCTGTATACAACTGCTGAAGCATAACAATTTAGGGTCCTTCCAGCCGAATTTTCTTTATATCGGCCAAGTGGTTAATGAGGCGTATGTAGGCTTTTAACTGATTTCCAGATATTTCAAGAAAATCCAAGACGGCCACGAGAAAAATTGCCCAAACAAAATTCTGTATACAAGTTCTGAAACCTCCCACCCTAGTATCCTTTCAGTCAAGTCTGGCTGAAATTTCACAAGCAGTTAATGAGTGGTGTTTTAAACAATTTCCTGCCATTTTTCGGAAAATTCAAGAGGGCCACGGAAAAAATTGTCCCATAAAAATTCTGTATACGATTTCTGAAACATACTACTCTAGGGCCCTTCCCACTGAGTTTGACTGAAATCAGCCAAGTGGTTAATGAGGCTTTTAACAGATTTCCAGAAATTTTTAGAACATCCAAGACGGTGGGTGAAAAAAATTTACCAATGAAAATTCTGTAATACAACTTCTGAAACCTACCACCCTAGGATACACCCAGCCAAGTTAGTAGTAGTGTCGGTATTAAAATGATACCACCTCCCTCAACTGGCCGCCGTTCAGCGATCCGTGGCCCCCCCCCCCCCCATCCTCTCAATCCCTGGGGCATAGGTTGTTGAGACGGGGGCCACCACGGATCGCCGACTGGCTGCCGGGGAGGTAGTATCATTCCGACACTACCAGGGTCTGGACGCCTATTTAGAGACAAGCCTCCACAGTGATATACACCACTGATCGCCATCAACCACACCAGAAGGGCCGGCCTCTCTCTCTCTATTCTGTGTAGGCTCAGACAAACACGTAGTCTCTGCCAGTCGCATCGGGCACCGCCTTGTGATCAACCCCACACACATCTTGAATATTTACAATCTGAACGCCCACTTAGAGACAAGCATCCACTATCACATCGACACGACGGAACACACCCCCCCCCCCCCCCCAGGTACTGATCGCCAGCACCACACATAAAAGGGTCTGAATGCCCATTTAGAGACAGGCATCCACAGGGATATACACCACCCACAGGCACTGATCGCCCGCACCACACATAATAGGGTCTGAATGCCCATTTAGAGACAGGCATCCAGAGGAATATACACCACCTACAGGTACTGATCGCCAGCACCACACATAATAGGGTCTGAACACCCATTTAGAGACAGGCATCCACAGGGATATACCCCCTACAGGTACTGATCGCCACACATAATAGGATCTGAACGCCCATTTAGAGACAGACATCCACAGGGATATACACCACCCACAGGTACTGATCGCCACACATAATAGGGTCTGAACGCCCCTTTAGAGACAGGCATCCACAGGGATATATACCACCCACAGGTACTGATCGCCACACATAATAGGGTCTGAACACCCATTTAGAGACAGGCATCCACAGGGATATACACCACCCACAGGTACTGATCGCCACACATAATAGGGTCTGAACGCCCATTTAGAGACAGGCATCCACAGGGATATACACCACCCACAGGTGCTGATCCCCACACATAATAGCGTCTGAACGCCCATTTAGAGACAGGCATCCACAGGGGTATACACCATGATTACTGTTGCACAGCTTCGCGCTATTGCAAAGCAATTCAGCCTTAGAGGTCAAGAAAGCCGACTTGCTCCAGATGATCGGACAGGCCCGTGCCGAGGAGTGGCAGAAGCGACTCTCCCGAGCAATGAAGACAGGAAGGGTTTCCAGCGCTTACCAAAGATGATCCTTGGAGTCCCCACAAGAAAGCGCAGCGGATCCGTGAGCTTCGTCAGTTGGACGAGGAGGTGACTGCTAGCTTGCGAGCCAAGACTGTAGGGAGGCCGATGGCGGACCATCCACTGCAGCGCTTACCTCCCCTACGCAGGATCACTAACCGAGTGATGAGGGGACCGAGGTCTGAACCCTTAGCCCGGAGCATGAGGCGAGAAGGCGAACACATTCTCGACCAACGTCACGGTGAAAGGGAGGATAGAGGATGCCAGTCAGTACACTGGACATTCTTCAGAGGTCTAGAAGGAGACGCCATAGGCCAGATCATGCACAAGATCCAGCAGACTGTCCAGAACGCCTTCTACCTCCGCTACACCCATACCTATCGCATCCGTCACATCGAAGATGGTAGGGTGATGCTCTTCCACAAGAATGTTCCAGGGATCCCGTGGCTGAACACGATAGGAGCAGCTCAGGACTGGGTGGCAGCAAGCGAGCAAGCCCGCCTCGACACAGACAATATCGATCGACCCAACACTAAGTGGGCTTTCGTTCGATCAATCAACATTGAGGTCAGGGCTGTCATCGACCGCCAATCTCTGCTTGGGACATGCCCCCTCCCAGACTGGCTACGACACAAGAAGAGTATGACTGCCCTCGACACCTACAGGGGCAACATGTGTCTCTGGAGATGTTTAGCAGTCCACCTAGGAGCGAGAGCTGATAGAAGTACAGCTCCTGCATGAGAGCTTGCCACACAGTTCTACGGCAAGACAGTGACAGTACCTGATGTCCGCAAGACCTCGCTGGATCAGCTGGACAAGGTAGTTCTTCACCAAGATCTGGATTCGCTTGTATGAACCAACCGAAGAGGGCACCTGGCACTTGATCAGGCAAGCGGCTCACTACCGTGACACCATGACCATCGGAGTGTGGGACCACCACGCCTTCTACATCAAGAACATCTGCAAGCTGGCACATACACTAGTCTGCAGTCACTGTCAGCAGAGGTTTACACAGGCATGCAGTCTTCAACGACACGCTGATCACTGTACAGGCGGCAAAACAACAATCATGTGTCCTGGCGAGAAGGCTGAGGCGCCACAGTCTGTGTATGAGAAAGCCTTCTATCCGCCCCAACCATCCAGTTCAGCGGCTACTCGTTGGATCGAGTATGAGTCGAGAAACAGAGGCGTACACATACACCATGTAGAGTGTGGACACGGTGGCGAGCGTTGGATCGAGGGCGCTCCTGTAGATGGTTATGATTCCATGGCTGTCACTGGCACGGGTGTCCACAACACCAGCGAGGTGAGGATGCCGAACAAAGATACCGCAAGACAGTACTGGATGCACGCTTGTGGTACAGTGGGAGTGCTGTATAAAACTCTGCCCAAGCGTCCCTAAACGAGTTCGGACTGTCCCATACCCACACTTCATAGTTTACGACTTCGAAGCACACCTACATGGTATCAAGACTCATCCTACGGAGACTCTCACGATCGAGAGTACTCACATACCTATCTCTGTGTCAGTTGGCTGCTCCTTAGATGGCGCCACGAGTGAGCCCACTCACCTCTGCAATCCTGACCCCAAAGAACTGATCAGAGAGTTCATGCTGGTGATCCAACGGCGAGCATATCTAATCCGGACAAGGGTTAGGGCACAGTACATACCGACAGACCTGGACAAGCTCCCAAAGCAACAGCAGCGACTGATCAACGAGTGGTGTGACCAAGTGCCTGTACCGGGGTTCAACTCTAGGCAGTATGACCTGAACCTCATCAAGAAGCACTTTGATGATGAGCTGACTGACAGTACAGGTACAGTGAGTCGCCAAGAAGGCTAGTCAGACCATGTTCCTCATAACACCTGAGCTACGGTTTCTCGATGTGCTGAACTACCTCGGCCCAGGAGTCTTGTACGAGGTATGGGTCAAAGCTTACGGGTGTACACAGCAGAAGAGCTGGTTCTCGTATGAATGGTTTGACACACATGAGAAGCTCAACTATCCAGGGCTTCCTGACTACTCAGCATGGACATCTAAGCTCAAGGGGGCTACCTCTTGACGCGATCAGAGTGGGAACAGTGTAACCAGACATTCAGCGAGCATGGAATGCTGACATTCGCCGACTGGCTGCGATACTACAACAACCTGGATGTCAGTCCATTCATCGAAGCCCTAGAGCGGATGCGGGAGTTCTACACAGAACGAGAAATAGACATCCTCAAAGACGCGGTGTCTCTCCCAGGTGTGTCACTGCAGTACCTCCTACGTGGAACCGCTCAGCCGACCGGATGTTAGCCTCTATTCACCGGGCAAGGAAGCCTACGAGATGCTGAAGGGTGCTGTTGTTGGAGGTCTCAGCATCATGTTCACCAGATACCACGAGGCTGGTGTGACTCGAATCCGCCAGAGTGAGCATGTCTGCCAACGTCTACTCGGCTATGACGCAAATGCTCTGTACCTGTTAACGATGGCCAAAGAGATGCCTTGTGGTAAGGCGCCATTGGTCCGGTGCCAGTGGGGCAGCTAGCTTTAAGGAGGCTCTCCTAGCAGACAGCTGATTTGGGTTTGCTGAGGTGGATATAGAGGTCACCAAGGCTCAGTGGGCAAAGTTCGAGGAAATGCCTCCTCTCTTCTATAATCGCGAGATCCTGGTAGAGGCAATCTCTTCTGAGATGCTGGCATATCTAGGGCGAACAGGAAGGAAGCGGCCCACCACCCAGAAGCTGGTCGGTGCCCTCTCTGGCAAGAAGCGGCTGCTGTACGCCCCGACACTCAAGTGGTATATAACCCATGGCCTGGAGATCACTGCTGTATACCGCACCATAGACTATGAGGCCAAGCAAGCGCCCCTTCGGATGGTTCGTGGAGAATGTTACGGAGGGCCCCCCCCACCCCCCCCCTCGGGAGATGTAGATAAGAGCAAAGCGCTCTTGGCAGATCTCTTCAAACTCCTCCGCAACAGTGCCTACGGGAAGCTAATCAAGGCCCTAGAATGCCATAGCAAAACCAGCTTCACGAAGGGTGAATGCGTGGTAGACAAGGCCCTGCGTAGTGTATGGTTCGAAGATCTCGAGGAGATAGGTGAGTCATACGAGCTCCAGTCGCAAGCCGAGAATCACTACTCGAAGGCTCTTCCAGGTGGGGATAGCCGTTTATGAGCTCGCGATGCTGCGAATACTGGAGTTCTACTACGACTTCCTCAATCGTTACGTAGCTCGTGACAGCTTTGAGTACCTGCAGATGGACACTGACTCCGCGTATATCGCTATAGCAGGCTCCAACCTCGACGATGTCATTCGCCCTGAGATGCGAGCAGAGTACCAGACTCATAAGCGGGACTGGCTAGCTTGGGGCAAATGGTCTAGACGGACTCCGGGACAGTTCAAGCTCGAGTTCGAAGGCTCTCGTGGAATCGCACTCTGCTCCAAATGCTACTATCTGGAGAGCGCAGCTGCAAGTAAGTGCTCGGCTAAGGGAATGTCAAAGCAGCAGAATGATGTCTCTTGGCAGAGGTTCTACTGCGCCCTACATGGCGGGGTGAACAGAGCTAAAAACCGAGGCCTACGCATGCGCAAGCAGGGTATGGTGACGTATGAGCAGGAAAAACTCGGACTCTCCGCTTACTATGATAAGCGCCATGTGCTGCCAGATGGGGTCCATACTGAGCCCATCGAGTATCATGTTAGCACCCTAGGGGGTGGTAGCTGTGTATCAGCAGGGACTAGCTGAAGCTCTTCTACGACAAATGGGCGCCTAGGCACTCCATGCTGGCGTGCCAGGTAGTAGTGTAGGCTGCCCCTCCGCCTCCACATACCTGTCAAGCCTGTGAACATCTATCGACCAGTTAGGATCTGTTGCACGCCGCCGACCCCCCTTCCAGCTCACCAGGCACCGAACCAGAGCATCAGGTGGCAAGCACTCTTCTCCCTTGTTCGCTCCTCTAGAGCTGTGACCAGCAGAGTGTCTGATAGCCTCTACCGGCTTCTTCCCGATTAGCCTAGTAATCTCAGCATTGGATCTCTCCACCACAGCAGGCAGCCCTCTCACCCATACTCTAGAACGTTTACTCGGTGCGGCCATTTCGTGGGCATATTGGTGTGGGAACAGTCTCTCTGCCAGAGTCCGATTCCACCGCTCAACGATAGCCTGGGCACGGTGATGCCCTATCTCGCCTCGTCTAACTACCACACTGTGTTTCCGCACGAGGGCTGCAGTCTCCCCTCTGAACTCCTTACCCTCATCCACCTGCAACAATTCCGGCCACTGGAGGGGATTTTCTGAAGCCTCGTAGACACCCTGGAATGCCTGGGCCACCTGGCCAGCTGACTTGTCTGTGAGCGGTACTGCCGCCTTGTACCTGTTGGCGACATCGACGATGGTGAGGGCGTACTTGTAGGTGTTACGACCAACCGAGTCGTGGGGAAGGAATAGAACATCTGCCTGGTGAACTGATGTGCCGTGGACGAGGTCTGTATATCTGCCACATCGCCTGGCGGCTGAGCCACTGGCTAACTGTCTCCAATGTGAAGTTGTAGTGCTTGCGACGTGCAGCCTCGAGTAGTTGAGGGGGCTCATGGTAATATCCACCAGGCTGATAGTAGAGTTCCTCAAGAAAGATGGAACTCCCGGATTTCATCACTGACATCAACTCCCGTCCTGTCACGCACGGCCTGGGTGATTTTATCACTGACGTCCACTCCCGTCCTGTCACGCACAGCCTGGGCGAACTCTAAACAGATGAACAGACAGCCGTCAATCATTCGACTATCACTGAAGACCTCCTCAAACACCTCCGTACACCGGCGTCTAGTCTTTGCTGGATCCTCACTGAACTGTAGCTTATCGATTAACCCTTGGAAGTTACGGCGTCTAGTCTCTGCTGGGTCCTCAGTGAACGATAGTTTATCGATTAACCCTCGGAAGTTAAGGGACTTGACCAGGGCGTACAGAGACATCATCCTTATATAGTACGGCTTAAATGTTCGGCGGCCCAGATGGCCGCGAGCGCTATGGCAACGTACGGTAGCCAAGGGCCTGTGACTGCAGAACGTACCTACTCCTGAGGCGATGGCTGGTATGGCTTCAGAAATCTTCTCCACCCCATGGAGAGCATTGTTGGCGATCTTGCGGACCGTCTCGCCAGCCTTCATTGTGAACAGAGCGATCAGAGCCCCAACTGCTGCCAGCGGACCGTTAGAACCTTATACTTAAGTGCGATAGATTCCTTTCGCTCCGTGTACTAGCTTGCGGGATTCAGGCTCTACATCATCATACTAACCACTGACATCGTAGTCGTCTGCATCATAATCCTCCTCATCATAGTCCTCCTCATAGTCCTCGTGATCTATATCCTCGACTGGATCAGCCTCTGGTTCATACATCGCTCTGGTGATCCGTCGCTGGGGCAGCTATATAGTAGCTTTAAACTGTAGTCTATTGCATGGCATCCGCAATCTTGAATGCGGGCGTGTTTGCCTTAGCGAACTGGGGACTCAGCTTCGCCGACAAGAAGGCGGCAGATGTCGAGCGTGAGCGTCATAACCAGGCGATGGAGAAACTGTCTAAGGAGAAGTTTGAATACAGCAAAGCCCTTGAGCATATTCGCCAGAGGGAGGCACGCCGACGACAACTCCGAGCTCAGGCCAACCAGAGCCTCAGAGGCAGATAAGTCTCGATGAGTACTACGAGGCTGTGAGCCAACGCTCGACTATGAAGCCTCGACAGGTCAGAAGACAGCAGCGCTTAAAGGAGTGGTGGCAGCTGCAGCTGTGACAACAGGAGTCATGCTCCACGCACGCTCAAGCTGAATACCTGATGTGTTCGACACGCATACCTTAGCATAGCCAAAGTAAAGTACCATCACACCTAATGAGCGAGTCCCAGCTATGAGGTTTCCGATGTTGGCAGTGGGTATAGGGACTGTAGGGCATGCCAAGCTGGTTCAGTGTCTCACTGTAGTCCCACTGCTACTGTAGAGTCATGATAGTAGACTGATCCCGAGCGCCACGATAGCTAGGCCTGACAACACTCGTAGAGCTACCACAGGAAGCGGTGTCGTGTCGACTGGCTGCAGTGTCGGGGTTGGAATGCCTGGAGCTCCTGTGTCGACTGGCTGCAGTGTCAGGGTCGGAACGACTCTATGGCCCGTACTACGCGTAGGAGTGTTGATGTCAGTGTTGAAGCTGAAGTGGACACCGGGACAACTCCCCTCGACTATCATGTTGTTATAGCCTCAGCTTCAGGAGTACCAGAATAGGAGTGAAGCAGGGTGGAACTTACTCCACATCCTGCCGTGGCACACCACACGGCAAAGTTCAGCTGCTGATTCCAGTATGAGAGGCTTGGAGCAGCCATCTAAGTATGACCTTGCTTCGCATCCTTGATGGTGATGGGGCAGTTGGTCAGCGGTCGTGGGTTTACCGAGAAGCTGGTTCGGAACCATCCATCCACTGTGATGGAGAATGGTGTTAGCTCTGGTATATCATCCAGTAGACCTCTCAGGCCAGTCAAGGGTGTACCCAGGAGGTGCGGTTGGCTCCGGATGACTGTCGTGAGGTTCAGTGGGAAGGCCATCTATACTGGTGTTCTTAAAGCTACTGTACAGGCAGCACGCTATTTGTAGTCATCTCGACTTTTCTGCCTCATGTACGAGATTCTGCCTGATGGTATCTATCTGCTGGAATCGCCAGCCGTGGATGGTACCGCCCTTGTCAGCCGTCAGGGAGGGGTATAGTTCTGGTTGCTTCTGCCACTCTGATTTTGCCATAGTATACCTGGAGATTAAACCTGCATCACCTGCTCATGAGTCATAGAAGGGTTCATCTTGGAGAGCCTGGCAAACCGTGCCAGCTTTCTGGTGTCGAGACAGACGTCTCTTAGACAGTGGTCATCCAGCACTATGTCGGGTGCCAGTAACTTTCTGAGACGTGACATCTGGAACTTCACCGTATGACCAAGATAGTAGGTCCGCCGCTGGATGGCTTTCTTGATCTTACACTTCTGCTCCATCTCCTCTTCCCACTGTATGGCATCTGGCTCATCCTCGTCTGTGACATCGTCGTAGACATCTGGCTCATCTTTGTCTGTCAAGACTCCTGTGTCCAGCTTACTCTCCTCCAGGACGGCTTGCCAGTATCGGGAACCTTCACTGTTTCTTCGCCTCCTTGCAATGCTCGCGTTCTGTTGATACCAGCTCTCCTGCTGTAGTCACTCTCCTTCTTGTTGCAGTGCGAGCCTCTGGGCCTTTATATGTGCAGGGGTCATGAAGGGGCAACCTTGTAGCCAGCTCTTCATCATCTCGGCAAAGGTCAGATATTCCTGGTGTGATATCATGTCAGGTCAATGAGTAATAAGAGTGTAAACTCTAAATGGGCATCCGATACCCCATCCGTGCTGGCATATATGTTAATGGAGGGGCTGTCAAACAGGTGATTTACAGGTGTGAACAAGCTAGGACTGATAGCTTTCCATAGGTTGCTGTTGGCACCTGGGAGATACTCTATCACATCCCGACCAACTTCTACCAGTGAGCTGCTGTGTGCACTGCCCGGAGGTTGATCTAGCACATCGGTGTGTATGTATGTTGTGCCCCGCTGGGGTACCTCACAGAGGAGCCATACTACACGGTACTGTACCACCCGTCTCCCCTCTAGAGAGGGTGAGATTACGTTCTCACCACCGGAGAGCAGCAGTTGGACAATCAGCATGGTTATATCTCCTGTTTAAACCCCTTCTATAGCGTGCTATGGAACCCATATTTGCTCACTTGGCTGGTCTTGCTGACCTGGCAGATGTGTACGCAGTTGATGCTGCCAAGGTAGAAGAGAGCGATGGCAAGTCATTCGCCCAACAGTACGAAGCAAACTCAAAGGCATTCTCCCTCCACCCCATTGGTGGTGATGGGGTGGAGCTGCTCACAGACCTCAAGGATGTGTCGAAGCAGCGCCTGGGTCGCAACATAGATGGCCACAAGATCATGTTTCGGTACGATTTCCCGAAGAGGAAGTACATCCTCGAGCCGTTGATTGAGCTCTAGGATACAGAGTGCCAGACATCAACACCCTAAATAACTACCTCAGCTTTCATCTGGTCAAACCCTATTCGAGCGGTGCCCCGCCGATGGCCCATGATGGTCTGCTATTGACCATGGCAAAAAAGCTGCAGTTCATATTTGAGAAGAATGAAGTGTGGTACCGCGCTGGACCTGGGGGTGACTGGCAAACATGGTTGCCCCTATATAGGCCTCCTGCAGTCATTGACATAGAGGTTACTCCCCTCTCCACTGTTGTGAAAAAGGATGGGACAGTTTGAAAGCTCTGCAATCGGGGATCATCCTTCCTCACCTAAATAAGTGAAGGTGTCTCCCTGATGAGGGTGGGTCACTGGATCAGGGTTACAGGTGGAAAGCTCCTGCTGCGTCGTCCATTCGATGGACCAGAAGAAGCTGTTAACCTCCAGGAGGGCATCCTACGGGTAGATGGTGTGTCACATCTCCAAAGTCAAGGGTGCTGTTAAACTGCTCCAGCGAGTCAGACTCACTAGCCCGCAAACGACTCATATAGTCCTATAGCTACATTTCTTAGCCGGCGGCAGAGTGAAGCAGCTAGCCCCTGCCCCTGAGGGGATGAAGATCACTATCGATCCGGATGGAACAGGGCTCGATCTGGCACAGTTATTTCTCGAGGGGTTCACTCAGTTTAACTCTTCATATATAGCCATGATTCTCATCATACTGCTCGTGGTGGCGTCTACAGCAGTGCCACAGGGCGCTGAGACTGCCATGATATTGGATGCCAAGTGGGCCCACTTCCGGGATGCCCCACCAGTACAATCCTTGGGTCGACCCCTTGCGAAGAAACATTTACGACCGCTTTCACCCACGTGAAGAGATCAAGTCTGTCTGCCACGTCTAAGGGGTGGGGAGGGTAGGCTGTGGTTGTCTGCTGGAGACCCCTGCTCAGCACCAGATTCTCTGCGTAACATGTGAACATACCAGTCTGCCATGGTTCAAATGCTAATCACTTTAGCCTCCTCCCAGGTGAGCATTGTCAAGGTAGATGGAAGCCCCTATGGCTGGTCCCATCATGCCGATGCGACTCTGGCAGACTACGTGTTTGTCTGAGCCTACACAGAATAGAGGCCGGCCCTGTGGTTGATGGCGCTCAGTGGTGTATATCACTGTGGAGGCTTGTCTCTAAATGGGCATTCAGACCCTGGTAGTAGTAGTGTCAGAATGATACTACCTCCCAGGCCGCCGTTCGGCGATCCCTGGTGGCCCCCGTCTCAACAACCTATACCCCAGGGATTGAGAGGGCGGTTGGGGCCACGGATCGCCGGCCACTTGAGGGTGGTATCATTTTACTACCGACACTACTACTAAGTTTGATTAAAATTGGTCAAACAGTTAATGAGGTCATTTAAAGAAAAAGTTAATGGACAGACGACAGACAGACAGACAGACAGGTGGCCGCCATGGCATAAGCCCACTTGTCCCTTTGGGCCAGGTGAGCTAATAGGGAAACAGTGTTAACCCTTTCACTGTTGTATTCCCTATCTCATTTTCAAGTCAACCATACAAGAAAACGGGTGAATTTTTAGAAATTAATTTGACTGGAAGCTATTGCTGCAGGCAGCAACAGCTTCCAGTCCAATTAATTTCTAAATATTCAACAGAATAAGTTTTAAGTCATAAAGAATTTACTTTTTCAGGAATTTGCCGGTGAAAGGGTTAATGACCAAGCCTGATCAAGAAAATCAACATTTTAGCCAAGTAACTATCCATTCACTGGTCAAAATAAGATTTTTTTTTTCAATCTACCACTAGAGTGACTGGCTCGGTTATTGAGATCAACAGTCCAGTAGAGCTGGGCGGTATTGATATTTACATGACGGTATCGGTACCATGAAAAAATACCGCGGAACCACGCTATACCGTCATCTGAGCTTGAGGCATGCCACGAAATTAGAACAATTTTTTTCCATTTCCTTTTCACTTCCATCTCCAATCAACGGTAAATATAGGTAAAATAAATAAATCGGCTTCCTGATTTAGAGAAGAAAAGCATGGCTATTGCGACTGTTTAGTTTCACGATCTTATTAGGTCACAATTTTTATTGATGTAATATCATTCACGGGAATATCGGTCAAAGGGTGTGGTCGACTCGCTAACTTTAACCCGCTGTTTGAGGCATTGGGGTGCACTATTTTCAATCTGGAGTGTTCTTGCTATTAATGCGTGCGACCAGCAAACGGTAAATTTTATTTTGGCAGTCGAGTGCTTTGATAAACAGAGTCCGGACAAAATCCGCGAGTATTTAAACGGGGCGAGTGTTGTACTCTTTTATTTCTGTTGGAGTCGTATATATTCTGTTACTCGCGAAAACAGGCCTATACACATACATATAACACGACATTGAATATAGCCGATTCCAAAGCTGATAATTACCGAGTACCCGATGTGCAGACTCGTTACTCGCTATGCTTCACGTGAACAATGCGTGTAAAAAGCCATTTCCGCGAACTTCCGACGTGTAGCCAGTCGAAAAATGAATTACAAAAACTAAAACACTATAATCTTTAGGTGTCGTTATTTAAACTGGATTTAATGCTTGGAGTAATAAATTACAAATAATAGAAACAGGAATAGGGAATATATTATAGTGTTATTACTACCGGCTGACGGCCAGTGAATGTTAGATGTTTTAAATAAAGCAATTTTACCGTGAGACTTTTTCAAGACGTACGTTTGACATACAATTCTGCCTGTCATTATTTTGTAATTGACGTCTTGATGTTTGTTTTTACAACGACCCTTTCACCTCAACTCGGCTAATAGTTAGGGGTGCCTGTATTTTTGGCACTATTAGCACTTATTTACCCTTGGTCAAGTCAGATTTTATGAATATATTTCTCAAATATTGCTCAAACATTATGGATGGTATTCACGGTATTTGGAAATGGCAACGGTCACGGTATCGGTTCACGGTATACCGCGGTCCTCACGGTACTACCGTCAGACCGCCCAGCTCTACAGTCCAGTGATAATTGTTAAAAGAAATCTATTGGCCTGCAAATGGACATTTCTCCATTTTTGACCGGTTTGACCATCAGAGTTAACCATTTAATGACTAAGTTTGGTCAACAATTTAAAATATTTACTTATAGAATGGCCATTTGCAGGCCAAGAGAAGACTATTTTTGAAAACTTACCAATGGAATGGCTGGCTCGGTTATCGAGCCAGTCATTCCAATGGTAAATTTTCAAAGATAGTCTTCTCTTGGCCTGCAAATGGACATTCCTCGGAGACCACTACAGAGGCCGGTGTTGGCCGGCTTCATCATGAAAGGGTTAAACATGTATTTATATAAGAAGCTATGAAAGTCAACTATAAACAAACATAATATATACACCTTCACATTACTAATGAAATCTATGCTATACATATGATTTATACTTGCCCGTTGACGCTATGCCTATACAACTGTTTAACAGAGATGTGACGCAACATAAACGGGACCATAATACTTTTTTCTATTTAACTTCCTTGACATACATAGACCAGGAGCCCAGGCAAGTTAATCAACCCAACATAACATGTATACCATACAAAATGTCAACCAACACAATGTACTCACGAATTCAATGTCAACACACCATCATATAATAACACGTCTTCAATTTGAATACGGTACTGTATTGACTATGACAGCAACATTTGTCAGCGTTAGTTTTCAAAATCAAGACCAGCCAGTGACTTCAGGAAGTTTGATAAATTATAATTCTTGGTTGCAGCGTTTAACTCTTACCACTCTGATATCAATATTCTATCCCTTTGCCGTGTCAATTGCAAAGAAAATGGTGTACATTTTTAAACACTTTTGCTGGACGATCTTGCTGTCTACGAACAGCACCATCTTCCACCAAATTTGTTGGAAAATGAACACCGGTTCATCTTTTAATTTAATTTGAAAAATAAAAATTTTGACATCAGAGTGCTAAGGGTTAAATGATCCAGCGGATTACATTATAGCTGCAATGGAAATGAATGTGCACATGCTTAATATAGATAAGGGGAGAAAGGGAGAGAGTGAGCCAATTTTCTGCACCAATGACTACTGTCTAGGTCTTGACTAGGATACAACGTTAACACTTTAATGGTCAAGCTGGACAAAACATGCCACTGCAGGGCCCATATTCACGAATAGGACGTAGCTTATACGCCTTGCATAAACTACGCCAAGAGTTACGCATCATAGTTACGCCGTATTCATGAAGAATGGCATAAACAAATTTGTCACTGTAATGTATGTCTGCCAGGATTCGTTGCTCACATAGGCCGCTTATTGACGTAGTAGTGTACGCGCCAACAACTGTCAAAATTTGTGCCCTTTGCTACAGCATGGAATACTGAATAGGCCTACCATCACCTCATAATTTAGTATACAGGCCTAATATTAACAAGAGGCCTGAAGGGCCTGTGACACTCACTTGGACCATTAGCATTTGCATTTAAATATACATGAATCGTTACATTAAACAAGATGGAAAAAGTTTACAGGAAAAATCTACCAATAAAAAGTCTGAATGGAAATTCTGGCGTCTATGATCATAGGCTCATTTTAGCCAAGTTTGGTTGAAATTGCTCAAAGTAGTCAGGAGAAGAAGCAATTTGACAATTTCCCGTAAATTTGTAATAAAATGTAAGATTTTTAGCCAAAAAATTTGATGAATCAAAATTCTGAATGCAACTTCGAGAGCCTATGATCATAGGATCCTTATGATCATAGATCCTTTTGGCCATATTTGCTGGATATCAGTTAAGTTGACAAGCAATTTGACAATTTCCAGTAAATTTGACATAAAAAAATAGCTCAATCAAAATTCCGAATGGAAGTTCGGAAGCCTACCACCATAGATGGAATCCATATAACCAAATTTAGTTGAAATATGTCAAGCAGCTATGGAGGTGTAGCATTTTGACAATTTCCGGGACATTTGATGTTTCAAAATTACAAATGGAGTTCTAGAGCCTATGGCCATAGGATCCTTTCAGTCAAATTTGGTTAAAATCGTTCAGAATGGTAAGGACAAGAAGCAATTTGACAAATTCCGGTACATTTTTCATAAAATCTAAGAGTTTCACCCAAAAAATTGATGAACCAAAATTCAGAATGGGAGTTCTAGAGCCTATGGCTATAGGATCCTTTCAGCCAAATTTGGTTGAAAGTGCTCAGAATGGTGAGGAAAAGAAGCAATTTGACAATTTCCGGTACATTTTTCATAAAATCTAAGATTTTCACACAAAAAATTTATGAATCAAAATTCTGAATGGAAGTTCTGGACCCTGCAACCATAGGGTTCTTCCAGCCAAATTTAGTTGAAGTTGGCGCATAATACCACGACATGATGACAAATCAATGAATGAGAGCTATCAGAAGTAGACAAGTCATCCTATGAAGTTTCAACATGATCCGCTAAACTCATGGGAGTTATTGCCTGGAAATCAATTTTCAAGATCGCCGGTGGCTGGCAGCCAAATTGGATTTTGGATCATCTACAATTTCAATAATTTTTTTCTCAGACCTAGTCCTGTCAGCCCATGAAGTTTCGAAGTGATCCGCTAAACAGAAAGAGAAATCAATTTTCAAGATGGCCACCAGTGGCTAGGAGCCATATCTTGGATGTCAGGATCATCGCCAACTTCAATTGTTTCTTTCTCTAGAGCTAGTCCAAACACCCTATCAAGTTTCAAAGCAATCCGATAAATGGTAATGGGGTTATCATCCGAAAACTAATTTTCAAGATGGATACCACTGGCTGGTAGCCATCTTTGATTTTGGATTATCGTCGATTTCGATGAGTTTCTTCTCCAGACCTAGTCCAACCACCATATACCGGTGGCTGGCGAGCAACTTAGATTTCGGATCATTGTCAATTTCGAAAGATTTCTTCTACAGACCTAGTCCAACCACCCTATGAAGTTTCAAAGTGATCCGATAAATGGCCGTGATCATGTAGAACCCCTCTACTGTCTGTCACATAATATCCCGCCAAAATATTGGTATCCTTGACACTTTGACCAATGGGAAATGTACCATTGACCAATGGGGTAGCCATCCCTGACATTATTGACCCAGCAGATGGCATTTACCAACTGTACGAAGGTCATAGTAAAAAAATTGAATGAGAAAATGCAAGAATATTGGTGTCATTGACATTATTGACAAATGGGAAAGGTACTATTGGTCAATGGGCAGCCATCCCTGACATTATTGACCCAGCAGATGACATTTACAAATGGGACGATGGTCACAGTAAAAAATGTGGATGAAGAAATGCAGGAATATTAGTGTCATTGATATTATTTACAAATGGGAAAAGTACCATTGATCAATGAGGCAGCCATCACAGACATTATTGATCAATAGTTCAATTGTCACACCACTGACATTTACCAAAGGCGCAATGGCGAGGTCACAGTAACAAATTTGGATAGGTAAATGCAAAAATATTGACACGATTGACCAACAAGAAAAGTACCATTATTCAATGGGGCAGCCATCCTTGACACCATTGCCATTTGATTGACGTGTACTTAAGGAACATTTCTGACAAATCTGTTTTAGTCTGTTACCAATTTACGAAATGGACACAGATTATTTTCCCCATAGGGTTCAATACTTAATATGCTTTAAAGTTCCAGAGTTATGGCCCTTATTTCAAGTCATAGCTACTTCATATTCATAGGGCAAATAGATATTGCCTGAAGGAACATATCCGCTAAATTTGTTTTTAATCCATCAACAATTGACAAAACAAATGAAAGGGCTCAATAGTTTCAATGAACCAGAGTTATGTCCCTTGTTTAAAGGTGCGGCCTCTTTATATTAATAGTCCAAACAGATGTTTGACTGAAGAAACATATCTGCTAAATTTGATCTTAATCAATCAACAATTGACAAAACAAATGGATTTTCACCATAGGTTTCAATAGTTTAAGACTTAATGAACCAGAGTTATGGTCCTTGTTTAAAAATGACTCTTTATATCCATAGTTCAAATAGACTGAAGGAACATATCTGCTAAATTTGTTTTAATCTATAAACAATTGGCAAAAACATATATTTTTCCCATATGGCTTAATACTTAAAAACACAGCAATGAACCCGAGTTATGGCCCTTGTTTAAGGGCATTGTCACTTCATATTCATAGCTCTAATAGATGTTATCTAAAGGAACATATCTACTAAATTTAGTTGTAACTCATTAATAAATGACGAAAAGTGCAACAAACATATATTCCACATAGGCTTCAATATTTTGAAAATATAGCAAGGGCCATAACTCTGCTATTTGTTGGCGTGGCCACTTTATATTCGTAGCCCAAATAGATAGTGCCTAAAGGAACATATCTGCCGAATTGGGTTTTAATCCATCGATAAATGATGAAACGTGCTACAAATGTATTTTCCCCATAGGCTTCAATACTTAAAAACGCATTAATGAACCAGAGTTATGGCCCTTGTTTAAGGGTGTGGCCACTTCATCCTTATAGCTCAAATAGATATTGCCTAAAGGAACATGTCTGCCACATTTGGTTTTAATCAATTGATAAATGACAAAACGTGCCACAAATGTAGGTTGATTACTTTGAAAATATAGCAAGGGCCATAATGACCCCCAGACTTCCCCCCTTTAGGTGGTGCTAGTCTGGTGTTATAACCCCCTCCGCCCCACCCGTGGATACTTACCTCCTCTAATACTATTTGCTATATAGATCTGGGTATCTATTACATCCGGAAAAAACTTCAGCTGACTCTGCCGTCCTCATATTACAAACATCCTCTTCTATATTCTCTTGATTTGAGCTTCCAGCCTCATATCAATTACTGCTCAAACCGCAAATCCGCGTTTCAACAAACGAGGTCTAGCCGGGTGACGTAATCAATGCGTTGCGCACAAACTTCATATTTTATTTTTACAGCGCAAAAACAAAACAAAAATACTTCGAGACGCGATTTGAAATGAGGGGTGATTGAGGAGGGCCATAGTATTAGAGGAGGTAAGTATCCATGGGGGTATAACACCAGACTACCACCACCTAAAGGGGGGGAAGTCTGGGGGTCATTATACCTACCCTTAAGATACTTACCTCCTCTAATACTATTTGCTATATATAACCCCAGAATTTGTCATGATCATAAGGTGCATAATTCACACACAACATGATTGTTAGTATCACATGTGATAAAGATGATGATAAAATTCTCACCACATTAAGAACGAGACGACGTTGAGGGACGAGATGTTGTAGAAGAAGGACACGGCAAGTGCGGAATGCAGGGTCTGAAATAAGGAGAGTCAATTTGATCTGACAAAAAAGCGGAAGTTGAATAACCTGACGGGGGGTCCGGGGGTCCTCCCCCCGAAAATTTTAAAATCTAGATGCTCTCAGAGGCCATCTCCTGCATTTCTGGAGAAAAATATAGGTTTTGTTGGCTGTGAAATTGTTCTATTTTTTACCCATTTTATCCTGAAAAAGTCAAATAGACTAAGACATTTTCAGGAGAAAATGCATAAAGATAGAACAATTTCATAGTCAACTGTAGGACCCAGAAAATGAGGACTTAACCACTTATACTCGGTCCTCCATTTAGAAAGGGTTGCCCCTTTGGGCACTTTTCGCTCAGATGCCATTTTAGCAACACATCAACTGCTGTCACAGTCATGTACAATTAAATTTTTTTTAAATTTCACTTTAGAACACATTAGTCAAAAAAGGCTTGTGATAGTTTTCCTGATAAATGTTCACTTGCAGGTCGAGATTATTTTTGAAATTTTCCATTGAAATGGCTTATTCAGTAACTGAGACAGTCATTCCCATGGTAAATTTTCAAAAATAATCTCTTGACCTGCAAATGGCCATTAACTATTTCTAATTAAAATTTTTAGACAAATTTGACCATTAAATGGTTAATTGTAGAACGCGAATATAATGGTAACGCGCGTGTTGTCAAGTGTCTTCTACAGTGCGATTATTTATGAACTTGCTTTCTTCACTTCTATTGTGAGAAAACTCGCCCGCTATTTCATTGGTTTTCTATATACAGCTACCAAGGAAATCGCGAGGAAGAATTAGCTTCTTCAGTATCGAAGGCGTGAAAGAACGCGTCTCAAACTTCTGTGAAAATCTCTCACGTAATGTCATTGGATTTTCTAGATATAATTATGTCCAACAACCAATGAAATTGCGAGACCAAATTCTCTTCTCATGACAGAAGGTGTGTAAGAACACATCACTAACTTGTGCGCAGTGGCCGATTTTGTAGATCCGCCATTGCTAATTTTGTGGTATCATTTATCAGATGTTCTATGCAATTTTATCTGTCATTTATTCGCCGTATGACTTAATTTTCAAGTCACTCACGGTCTATATCCCTCATTAGAAATCAGAAAATTCGCCAGTATAAAAGGTTTACACTATTCCCGGGACAATTAGCTATTGTAAGACCACCCTCTAGGATGAATTTGCCGGTATAACGCGTTTTGACAGATCACCAAGATGAATATCGTTTTCACTTAGAAATGTGCAAATGACGCACAAACGCGCGCTCGATCGATCTATCGTATTTGAGTGTGATACAAACATTGTTCACTTGTTCTCTTTTTCCAAAATTTGCAAATTTCCCCCAAAATTCATGTTCAGTAAAATATTTTTACCCATCCGGATTTGATCGGACATGACCGATGTCCGACCGTTATTTCATACCCTGGGAATGGCTTGTGAAGATAGATTAATGATATTGCAAAAGAAGGCTGAAGATGGGCTCTGATCTGTCAGATAATAATTTATAAAGGTGGACTCCTGTCTCCAGCCGGTGACTTGCATAATATCCGAGATGGACGAGCCTGCTAAGTGGGCGAGGGTAGTAGAAAGACCCCGGACATCATGAGATTTAACCTCTACTATCTGCCTATCGCCGGGAGACGCAAGATCATAGCAAGTAATAATAGTCTCGGTTATCCATTTCGCAATAGTCTTAAGGGACGCCGCACAGTTAATAGAAGGAGCGTAAGTGACCCAAAGATGTTTATTGTCAGGACGTTTAAGAGGTTTGGGTTTTATAAATCTTTAAGGCCCTGACCGGACACCAGAGCTCGTCACCTGGCGAAAACAAAGACAATTTCCTAAGAACAATGGGTTCCGCCGGATGACGAAGAGTTTGTGTTTTGGAAAGAAACTCCCTTCTGGGGTAGAGAGTAAGACAATTCCCAGTCACAAAAGCGGTCACTTTCCGCTGAAAGAGCGTGAAGTTCCGAACGACGACGGGCAGAGGCAGTGGCCACCAGAAAAATAGTCTTGAAAGTAAGAAACTTAAGACAAACAGATCATAGGGGTTCAAAGTGTTTGCAGTTAAGGACTTGTAGGACCAGAGACAAATTCCATGAATTCCTGGACGGATGTTGGACATGCCTCTAACAAAATTGTTAAGAGTAGAAACATCCGCTGGAGAGGCATTAGAAATAGAATGGACAGACGGAGCTAGCGCGAAATGATAGCCTCTAACCGTTTAGGTGGACCGGTGTAAAGTGTCAAAAAGGTAAGTAAAAAAGTCTAACACCTTTGATAAAGATGCCGAATCGGGCAGGATATTGTAGTCTGCAAAACATTGATTAAAAATCTTAACTCGACCTCTGTAGACGTTCCTACTGGCTGGCCTCCTGGATTGGGCAAGGATATCTTGCGATCTAGAAGAAAAGCTTCTCGAAGAGACTGGACATTTGATATTTTCCACACGCAGAGGTTGAACAGACTGGGGTTTGGGTGAAGACAACGACCTATGAGCTGAGACAGAAGGTCCGGGGAGGACGGGAGAAGGTACGGGAAGTCTACCAATAGGTCCAGGAACCAAACCCTCTTGGGCCAAATTGGGCCTATCAGGCGGTCGAGACATTCCTCCTGCCGAACTTTGCGAAGCACAAGAGGGACCAAGATCGTCGGGGGAAAGGCATACGCATGCAGACCGATCCATGGTTGGATTAGAGCATCCACCGCCAGGGCCGACTCCTCTGGAAAGGGAGACATGTAAGTGGAAAGCTGGGTATTGAGAGGTTACAAACAGGTCTATCAATGGGAAGCCTAGCAGGAGAAAAATCGATCTGGCAACCTCTCTCTTCAGTTGCCACTCTTGTGTGTGCGAATTCGTTTGGTCTGGACAGTTGATTGGCAATGAAGTTCAGACTGCCGGGGATATGAGCTGCTGAGAGGGAAATGTTGTGATCTCTGCACCACATCAGAAGATGAAAGGACCTGGCACACAGAGAAGGGGATTTGGTACCTCCCTGGTGGTTGAGATAAGACACTACCACTGTGTTGTCTGATCGAATAAGAACGTGCTGATTCACAAGAAGATGAACCCAAGAATGGAGGGCTTTCGAAACAGGCAAAAGTTCCAGAAGATTGATATAAAGAAGAGAATCTTGATGGGACCAAAGACCGGAAAGATGACAGGAGTCCCAGAGCTCCCCTTCCTCTAAGGAGGCATCTGTGAAAATAGTTGCCGATGGAAGAGGTTTCCGAAGAGGAACTTCTACAGAGAGACAATCGGGGTCTAGCCAAAACGGAAGAAATTCCAGGAGAGGAGGACGAATCGGAATCAGTTGATACAGGCGATCACTGGATTGGCGTTAAAGGGTCTTGAGATAGAGCTGGAGAGGACGTCTTATGGCTGCCGCCCAAGGAATAACTCTTTCGAATGACACCATGAGACCAAGGACTCTCAGAAAAAAGTGAGCTGATACCTCCTTTTGATTGACCAGAATCGAACCCGCAAACTGGAGAGATTCCAGCAAGGAAACGGTAAGGAAAATTTTCCCTTGGACTAGATCGAATCAAACTCTCGAGATGATTGAAAAGTTGAGGAGAGAGACTGGATTTCTTTAGATGATCCAGCCCAAGTCGGTGATTAGGGGAATGATGTAAACTAACTGCTGGTTGAGAGTTGATTCTGGTGACGCTTTGAGGAGCCAGCCATCTATGTAGACAGAGAGGTGTATAGACTGGCAATGAAGAAAGGATGCCACCAGAGACACTATTTGAGTAAATAGAAAGGGGGCAGTCGTAAGGCCAAATGGAAGAGCACGAAATTGCCACACCTTGTCTCTGTAGGCAAAATGAAGATATGGCCGGAAGGATGAGTACATTGGAATACGGAAGTAAGCGTCCTTCAGGTCGATTGAGGAGGTCCACATACCGATATCTAGGGATCCAATCACTGACTGGATGGTTTCCATTTTGAATGAAGGAGTCAATATGAACTTGTTGAGAGTTTTGAGCTTGATGATGGGGCGCCACACCCCAGTTTTCTTTGTGACTAGAAAGACGGTGGAATAATATCCTGGATTGGTAGTCCAATCCAGAACCTCCTCTATTGCCAACTTTTGAACTAACGACCGAAACTCCTCTTCCAAGGTAACTAATTGGGAGGAGTCCTTGGGAATGGGAGTCCATTTTGGAATCAGAGATAAAGGAGGATCCTGAAGCCATTCCGGAGAATAACCGCCTCAAAGCGAAATAATCCACTGATTGTCCTGAGACAGAGGAGACCACTGATGCCAGAAATGACTCAGATGGGGCCCCTACAGGAATGGAGGGATGAGAACATAGAAGGCCTACCTGCATAGAAGGGGGTGGCGAGACCGGACCATCAAAAATGCTGTTGGTAAGACTTCTTGAAAGAACCATGACGACCTCTGCCTCGAGAAGATGACCCACGATTGGATGATGAGGAAGACCGGCCAGGGGAAGGCTCATAAGACTGAGGCCGAGGACGAGCTTCTACTATTTCATCGAAACAGGACTTGTCACAGACTGAAGACGATGATTTATTCTGAGGCCGAGAAGGAGATGAAGTCGGAGAACTGGAGGCATCTGAGGCAGACCTACGACTGGAGCGACTTGAACGACGAGATCGATTTGAATTAAGGAAAATCCTGGATGGAAAGGATTGGGAAGGTTTAGACTTCTTAGCGGACGAATGGTCAGAAGTACGAAAAGGAATATCCGAACGACGCTTGGATGTGATATTAGGAATAATAGCATCAGCTAATGACCTTCGAGTAGATTCTTTTTGGATTAATGAAGAAGCTAAGGTTCCAAAATGATCTTGACCGAATGGATGAGCAGACAGTAGTTGTTTTTTTAGCTTACAGGATAGAGATGCAGAAGACAAAACCTCTTTCCTACGAGTGTGATTAATAAAAGCCAAGGAACGAGCGATTGCATTAAGAGACGCTCTTGTTGAATCAGCCAAGGACTTATAAATAGAGGCCGGGACTGGATCGGAACTAGATGAATTAAGGAAAGACTCAGATAACAGAGATTGGAAATTAGAAAGTTTGAACAATTTCTGAAGAGCCTTTTCCAAGATACACAGATTGGACTGACCAGCAGAAATGGAAGATGATTGAGGAATCTGAGACCCAATAAGATCCGAGTTTGGGCCCAAAAAAGTTTTGACTGAACCAACATTATCGAAGTCAACCGTGGATAAACGTAACACTTTGTGGGACCCTGGGGCTACCAAACAAACATGAGAACTAGACGTCATAGCCTTTGAATAAAAATCCAACATATCAATAGACAGTCGTCTTCTTTTCGTTCGCTGATCATACCGCCAGTCCTGTAAGTGACTATCGACATGATCATAAGCGTTAAGTGCATGGATCCACGGTTTATTAGAGTGCGCCGTGTGGCCTGGAACCTCCGTCTTCAGCACTCAAGGTTTCTGTCAGGGTTACCTCACCCGTACCTCCTTTAGTCGCCTCTTACGACACGCAGAGGATACGGAAGGTGTATTCTAAGCCCCACCTACTGGGCAAACAATAGACAGTGAATCCATAGGAAGGTGAGGTTGAGATTCCAAAATGACTGGTTGAACCAAAGGGGAAACAAAAGAACGTTGAGAGGAAGGCACCCGAACTAATGGAATTTTGCATGACTGTGAAATGAATTGAAAAGATTCATGCCAATCAGAGTTTGATGCCCTGAGAAGAAGATATTGGGAATTAGATGAGGAACCATCTGAAATAAGAGGAGGGGATGACACGGAAAATGAATCCTCAGGACCAGGATCAGAATCTGTATTGTGGTCATCAAGAAATGAATCATCATCAAAAGAAATATTATCGGAAGGATAAGGAGATGGAGTGGGAAAGGAATAACACTGGATCAAGAATCAGGGAAGGTGTATCTGAGATCGAAGTAATTGGAATAGTTAAGCCTTGATATGGAAAGAAAACACTTGAAGATAACAAAGCTAGCAATGATTTTCTAGCTGAAATAAAGGGATTGAATGAATCCTGATGATAGAAAATGTGAAACTGAGATGGGTCCAAATTCATAAGGGCGATTTCACGAATAATATCGTCCTTAGCGACTTCAGACACCAACGAGTCATGATCAGCAACAGAACCAGAAATATCAGAAAATAAACGGACTGAAGAAACTGGGTTTGCGAAACTTACCCTTCTTGAACATTGTGACTGATGAGAAAGATGCGGATTAGATACACCAGACTGGTGAAAATTTGAATAATGAACATTTGAGGAATGAATAGGCAGAGATCTAGAGTCCACAGTGTTACTGTTGACTGTGATTGAATGCCAGGTATTGCCAAAGACAACGTAGTAGTCAAACACGAACTTGGAAAAGAAGAGGGTGATGGAGCATAGACAACACCAACTGGAGGTTGTGATTGACTGGAGGACTGCAAGAAATGACTGGCAAGTGATACGGAAGCCGAAAGCGAGGTGACAGGAGAAATCCGATAATTGACACCTTTAAAGGAAATAATGCTGGAACCGGAAGTGGAATCAGATCCTTTCTTATAAGGCATCTGCTCAACTCCGGGCCAAGTACTAAGACCAGGTTTTATACCGGACGAAACCACTGCGGAAAATGAGGTACTAGGAGGAAAATCTGGAAAACCCAAAGGAGATTCTACATTTAGATCCAAGCCCGCAGAGGACCCAAAATCGGATGCTTGAGAAAAATAAGGAGAATAAGAGTACGGTTTCTGATTCAGAAAATATGAAAATTGACCAGCATGCTGCTGATCTGGTCGAGAAAAAAGGCGAGACAAAAAACGCGGAGCGGTATGATGAGCGGAATTCTGCAAAAGCATAAGGATCACTCAGACCCGCAGAATTATCAGGAGCTTCTGCATATGCAGGTGGATCACTCAGACCCGCAGAAACTATAGGCAGACATGGTGCCTTAGACCGTCTCTTTGGTCCACCCTGCTCTCTTATCCAAGAACCTAGTGGTCACACCAGAGGACAAGGATGACTCCGTGGCCTTCTTATACCTATTGGAGTCAACCCCGCCTACCACCTCTGGTGTGCCGAGAGAGTGGGCTAAAGTTGATGAACCGGTCAGCTCCTCCTCTTCTTTCTTCGGCGATTCCTCTTCATCTGTATATGCCGGTACAACGACGTGCAAACTCTTCCTCTTTTTCGATAAACGCTTATGCGACTTAACTGCACGATCCATCAAGGGATTCGGCTGGGAAGAAAACCTAGTTTTTCTTTTGCACGCGCCTGCAGATGACCCCGAGCCCTCGTCAGTCGACCCACCAGGAGATAAACTCTCCTTATGAGAGGGTCTCTGATGAGGGACCAGGGCCCTCTGCGAGGCCAGCTCTAATTTGATTATGCTAGGAGACATAGCTGCCGGACTGTAAACCAGAGCTGCTAAAGCTAATGGGTTTGAGGAAGGCCCTCCCCCTACTGCCACTTGGTTGTTAGTGATAATAGTAGTGGTATCAATTGGAGCGGGAGGGGGATCAGAGCCCAAAAGAGACCTAAACATGTCATTGAATGTTTCAAACTGGAATGGATGCCATCCCGCACAAACCGAGCACTTGTTAGATCGCGAACATGTACTGCATAACATGCAGGGATGTTGATGGTATAAGACAGAGTGCTTCCTGTCACATCTTTGTTAGAACAACACAGCACAGGGTTGTATGCCTGTTTAGAGGCAGCCTAGAACAGTAAACAAAGGCTGATAAGTCATTTGACTAAAGGCCTATATTAAAAAACAAGCCATGCAACAAACGGACTCATCCGTGAAGCTTGAGAAGGCCTATGCGAATGAAGATAATCTGTAAAATTCCTAAAGGAGTTATCTCCATAAATAAAGGCCGTAATAAGAAGCCAATTATAAAAACATAACGGACTGACACGAAAGGCTAGATAGGGCCGTGAAGTATAGTCAAATTATTTTAGATAGGGCCGTGACATATTGTCGAATTATTTATGTATATCCGGAATAGAGACAACTCCATAGAGGAACAGGGCCTTTATATAAGCCAATTCTTAATAAAAACGTACTCATCCGTAGGCTTGGTAAAGCCGTGTAGTATGCTTTAAATATTATCTATTACCGGGATAATATTAAATCCCCTCGTAAACAGCTTGACTCACGAAAACCGGTATCTTACTATACCATGTAAGAAAGAAATAAAAAACCATAACCACATATCTTTGCAGGTTTCTCCTTGGAACCGCGCATGTTTCTGATGTAAAATCCAAAATATTTGAGGTCATCTTCTGTATCACTAATCATATTTTGATGATTTAAATCTGGCAAAATTTTTTCCTACCATAGATACTCGCGGAAAAATAAATATGAAATTTGTGCGCAACGCATTGATTATGTCAAGACCGGGTTTGCTGAAATGCAGATTTGCAGTTTGAGCGCCAATTGATATGAGGCTGGAAGCTCAAATCAAGAGAATATAGAAGAGGATGAAGTAATATGAGGAGGGCAGAGTCAGCTGAAGTTTTTTCCAGATGTAATAGATACCCGGATCTATATAGCAAATAGTATTAGAGGAGGTAAGTATCTTAGGGGTAGGTATAACTCTGCTATTTGTGGGCATGGCCTCTTCATGTTCAGAGCTCAAATAGACATTGCGATAAGGAACATATCTGCCAAATTTGGTTTTAATCTATCAACAAATGGCGAAACGTGCCACAATTGTTGACAGATGACAGACGTCAGATAACAGACAAATCGCGATTGCATAAGCTCATTTAAGTGAGCTCAAAATGCTGTATACATGTTCTGAAGTGTACCAGACTAGGGTCTGTCCAGCTAAGTTTGGTTGAAATCAGCTAAGAGGTTAATGAAGAGTAGACTTTTAAATGATTTCCAAAAAATTTCGGAAAATCCAAGATAGCCAATGGAAAAATTGACCAATCAATATTCTGTATACATGTTCTGAATCATACCACCATAGGGTCTTTCCAACCAAGTCTGAGGCAGTTAATGAGTAGCCATGATTTCCAGCCATTGTTTGGACAATTTAAGATGTCACCAAACTGACAGATCAGAATTCTGCATACAAGCTCTGAAGCACACAGCCCACAGCACCCTTTCAGCCATGTTTGCTTGAAATCGTTCAAGCGGTTGATTTCACAAAATTAAAGAAAAAAATCCAAGATGGCCGCTGTAGTTCTGAAACCTACCAGCCTAGTATCCGTCCAGCCAAGTCTGTCCAAGCAGTTGATGAGGAAAAGCGTTTTAAACTATTTCTCACCATTTTTCGGAAAATTCAAGATGGTACCATAATGAGGATTCCGTCCGGGGGACTTAGCTCTAACCGTGGGACAGCAGATGAAACGACTGCCCAATGGACTGATATAAATGTCTATCTTAGTATGACTCTGATGGACTGGCTGGTTGACTGTTAGCACAATTAACAGTCTAGGCTGACGGATTGACTGGCTGAGTACTACTTGTTGGCTGAATGATTGACAAACCCACAGCTGGCTAAACACTGCATATTTGATTTACTAATGCCACTCAACCATATCTGCAATCAATCACTAGTACAAGGCATATTTCCATCGAAACTAAAATCTGCACGTGTCACTCCAATACATAAAGCAAAAGACTCGTCCAACTTCACAAATTACAGGCCTGTCTCAATACTTCCACTTTTCTCTAAATTAATGGAGCGATTAATGTATAATAGAAATTTTATATGCTTCACAGTATCGATTCCGCCAGAAACACTCAACAATGCTTGCACTAGTTGAAATGACAGAAAAAATAATTGAATCAATTGAAAAGAAAGAACATATACTGGCCATCTTTTTGGACCTTTCAAAAGCTTTTGATACTATCAATCACAATATATTATTAGGAAAACTTGCCTATTACGGAATCCGAGGATGTGACAAGAACCTAACCGGGGGCAAACAAATTGAGGTAGTCACAGCTAAAGTAGCAAGAGGCATGGGGGTCATTCAAAGACTAAAGCCATACCTAACACAAGCTACCATTAAAACCCTGTATTCCACATTGATCCTTCCACACCTAACATACTGCAATGCCATCTGGACTAACACACACAAAACCAAATTAACAAAATTGCAAAGCATGCAGAAAAAATGCATTAAAATGTTCTCAAAACATCTTCAAAACTTCTTAAACTCACAGACATAGGCAAGTCACAGATGATAAACATTGCCAGAGCCTTTCATCACAAAATCCTACCTAAATCTATAACCCACAGCTTTGCAAACAACATCGAAATCCACACATATAACACTAGGAACAAACATGATCTCCACATTAGATACACATGAACAGACACAGGGAAACGTAGAATTTCAGTTGGTGTCGTCAAAGCGTGGAATAGTATAGATAAACACACACGCAAAAAAATACTAACACTAAAATCATACAGACATAATTAAAACTAGCATACTCAATACATACTAGATCTGGAAAACACAATGCCAAGATAACTAAGATCACACACTCCTGTATCATTGCCATAGCTACTATCATAACAACTACCCACTACTACTACTACTACTACTACTACTACTACTACTACTACTACAATAATGCACTATTACAGCTATCGTGACTACTGCTTCCTTCAATCTGACGCACCTCAACAAGTGCTACTACTCAATAGCAACCTATGGGTTGAGCTGGGGTAATTAGCATGCATGACCCCCATCCCCCTTCCTTCCCCCCACCCCCTCCAAATATAAATCTCTAATCTCAATAACTAAAAGGAAAAACATAGATGTATTGTATCGTTTGTTCTTTTTTCTATGTCTACTTAGCTCAGTACAATATCTGTACATTGACAAGTATGTCTCACATTTTATGCTAAGCTGTGTGTGTAATTGTATTTATATGTATGTTTAATGTTAGGTGTCCGCCACCACCATAGGCAATGCCTTAGGCGGACAACCTGTATTGAAAGTATGTAAATTGGTATCCAAGAAGCAAATAAATAATATTGAATCTTGAATCATGAACCTGCCTCGCCATTTGTAGTCCATTCTTGTTGATTGGGCAGAATACTGGACAATGGGCATAATTATGGCACAAGTCTGGCCTTTAATGGACAATAAGTAGACTATACCTTTTAATGATGAATGGTCAGCCTACAATATTCAATGTCTTGTTTGTTGACTAGCTGGTATTAATTTTAAACTGTGTTTCAGTCTGCTGTTGCTTTTATGCAACTCTTTTAGCAACACCTTTAAAATTGACACCAGAAGTATTATAAGACATACATAATACTTTTAATTGATGGATTGAATATCGAAATTTAGGAATCTAGTTTTCATAAATTTCAGCACAATAATTCAAGTACCATAATTGCCACTGAAAATATTGACCCTTCAAAATTCTGTATATAGGTTCTGAAGCATACCACTCTAGGGTCCTTACAACTGAGTTTGCGTGAAATCGGCCAAGTGGCTAATAAGGAGTAGGCTTTTAACTGATTTTTGGAAAATCCAAGATGGCCGCTGGAAAAATTGACCAATCAAAATTCTGGCATTTTGACAATTTCCGGTACATTTTTCATAAAATTTAAGATTTTACCTAAAAACCGTGACCAATAAAAGTTCTGTCTACAAGTTCTGAAGCCTAGCCCCATATGGTCCATCCAAATAAAGTAAGTTGAAATCTGCCAAGCAGTTAATGATGAGTAGCGTTTTGACAATTTCCAGTACATTTTTCATAAAATCTAAGGTTTTCACCCAAAGAACTTGACCAACAAAAGTTCTGTATACAAATTCTGAAGCCTATCCCCATACAGTCCTTCCAGCAAAATTAGGTTGCAATCCACGGAGCGGTTAATGAGGAGTAGCATTTTTAAACAAAAGTTGATCTTTGACCTTTTGACCCGAACATCATTTTGTGATGCCATGTCATTATAAGGAGGCATGTGTCCAAGTTTGGGTCCAGTATGATTAACCAAATGAGATATAAACAGAAAGCTTGATCCAAATGGAAAATTTTAATGTAAAAAAACCCAAGGATTTTACAGAGGTCACCATGACCGTGACCTTTTGACCCCAACATCATTGTGAGATGCTGTGTCATTATAATGAAGCATGTGGCCCAGTTTGTGTCTAGTATGATTAATCAAACCTAAGATATAAACAGAAAAGTTGAGTTAAACGCAAATTGGACGACGACGATGCCACCACCACCACCAGATGACATGCAGGGTATCACAATAGCTCGTTTTACTTCGTAAAGTCAAGCTAAAAATTGTTAAGGATATTCTAAATAAATATACCTAAATACTGGACAGGTAACATTTTCCCACCCAAAAAAAATATCCTAACATTATCAAAAAGCTTAAATTGTGCATAGAAAAAAAATCAAAAATCTTAACATATGATGATTTCATTATGTATAAAATAATAAAAAAATTTTCGGTTGTGAAATTTAATTAGTCCCTAATTCAACTTTTGCAATTAAAATGTTTTTAATAATTTAGACGCAATGAAATCATTATATGTTAAGATTTATTTCGTTCCATGACATCTATCTAGGCACACAATTTAAGCCTTTAAAAGTAGACAATTTTAACATTTTATTTTTAAGCAATCTGCTGTGAATGTTCACCTTTAATGTGATTAAAGAAATTGACAGTGAAATAGAGATTGTGGAGGTGAAGTGGACATTGTGCAGTCAAGAGTTAATGCTCTAGTCATGGTTGCCAGGACCGAGCCTGAAAATGGCAGTCTGATAACATTTGGTAAACGATGTGTTTTCCCAGACAACAATAGAATTCCGTTTCTCACTGAATTTGAAGCAATCTGCCGATTCTTTGTGTTCAATAATGTCCCGCAGTCATCCGCTTAGTGATCAGGAACTTTCTCGTAGCATTGGTCTGCTGCAAGGTGCCAGGATGCAGCAAAGATCAGCTGTTGCTCTTGGAATCAGTCAGAGTGCCATCTCCAGGGCATGGACCCGTTATCAGGAGACTAGTCAAGTGAACAGACATCATGGTGGAGGATGTATAACGGATACCACACAACCACAGGACAGGTTCCTTGTCATCTCTGCCTGCCGAAACCAAACCACCAATGCTACAGTATTGCGAAACCACATTAGAGCCACGGCGGGGTTGACGATATCCACTAAGACTGTTAGAAACAGACTGCATGCCAGTAGTTTGAGGACTCGCAGACCTACTGTGATGGTATCCTTGAACAAGAGGCACTGTCAAGTGAGACGGGAATGGAGTAGAGAACCTTTCAACCGGACTCCTGCTCAATTGGAAGTTGTCTTGTTCACAGACAAGTTACGATTCTGCTTGGCCTTTCACAATGGACGTGTTCCTGGGTGGTGACATAAAATTGAAACATTTGCTAATGCCAACATGGTGGAACATGACCATTATGGTGGAGGTTCAGTCATGGTGTGGGGTGGCATTAGTGTTGGTGGCCATACAGACCACTAACACATCCAGGAATGGCTCTCTGACTGATGTGAGGTATAAGGGATGAAGTTCTCCATCCCTTTTGTCTGTCCCTATACATGTGCAATAGGGCATAAGTTCATTCTGATGGATGATAATGAGCGGCCACACAGAGCAAGGGTGGTCGACATTCTCCCTGGAAACTGAGTGAATGGAATGAACAGTTCGGTCTCCCGAGTTTAATCCCATCTGCAGACAGCCTTCTGCAGACAGTTATTTTAGCTCAACCAATCCAACCCACAAGCCTTCAATAGTTTGAGCAGACCGTGACAAAGCAGTGGGCCAACATACCGCAACTTCTGTTCTGTGCAAAGGTGTCAGGCTGTAATCAGGGCTGCATTTTGGCAACTGACTGCGTCAGTGAATTTGACGACTTGGTTTGAACCATGACATTGGTTTGAACCAGAACTGCGAAAACGGGATTTATACAAATTGACGACGTTTGACGATCGTAATATTGTGGCAATATCTTGAACCACAACGTAATTTTGTGGCAATGTCTTGAACCACAAGCATTCTCTACCCAAAACTGGTAAAGATCCTTTCAACAGAACTCAAGTTATCATCAGGAAACACAATATTACGTCGTTAATTAGGTCACTGTGACCTTGCTCTTTGATCCCAAAAATCGATAGGGTTTATCCACCAAAGACAAGCTCCCACGGCAGGTTGGTAATGATCTCTTTAATAGAACTTCCGGAAAACGCAATATTACGTCATTAATTAGGTCACCATGACTGTGACTGTTTGACCTCAAAATTGATAGGGTGTCATTTCGGGATATCCGTAAAAGTAAGTGATGGCAGGTGTGCTGGAAATAGTCAGAGGAGATGAAAGGCAAACGATATGGTGCTAGTTCAACCCCCCCCCCCCAACCCACACCCCCTGGTTGGATTTGAGGGTACACATGCATATATATTTTTTTGCACAGTAGCTATTTTTGTGATGTCATGACAGCTTTCACGTATGCTGTGCATTTAAGCATGGTAACAAATGGTTACTCTGTGTGTACACTGCATTTAATCCATGGTAATGATTGGTTTGCAAAATTTAAAAATAAACAATATGGATCAGAGTATTGATACTGGATTAAGTAATTTTTATTCTATGCTAAAGGCATTAATTCATATTTGTCCTCAATTATACCGTCAACTTTTGGAGGATGCTGCTTTCACGATACTGCATAATAATTTCTTTTATATTCTTTGCCATATTAATAGGTTGGGTGACGGGGCGGTGGTGGCAAAACTTAGCTGTTTACAGCCTGGCATCCAGAATGGAATGAACTGGGCGAGTCATCTAACAACTAACATGATTACATTCTTGGACCAATTATGGTATAATCTAACTTGACTGGTTGAAATAATCATGCGATTCTGCTGAGGTAGTACACTGGTCGCTATGTGCCTTCATGCTTCCTAATAATGAGTGGAGGCTGTTGTTTGACCTCATCTTATTGGTATGCGGCTTGCACAACCAGAATTCCAAAAGTGTATGACTGATGCTATGATACCTACACCATCAAGGGAGATACCGCTTCAACTACCCTGGTCCTCAGTCAGCATGAGACCAGTTTGAACGTACACTGAAACAAGTACTAGCTACTATTTATATTTGTAATTAAAGGGGAATTGGTCTTATGAAACATGCCAGTAGCCATGCAATGTGTGCATCTGTTAATCATGTCTAACCATTTAAGTTCATTTGCAGACCAGGAGAGGACTGCTTTTGAAAATTTACCACTGGAATGACTGGCTCGGTTATACAGCCAGTCATTCCAGTGGTAAATTTTCAAAAATAGTCTTCTCTTGATCTGCAAATGGACATTTTCTATGAGAAAATTGAAATTTTTGTGAACAAATTTGAGTGTTAAAGGGTTAATGAGTATCACTCATTAAATTCCAATATATCTATATGGGGTGGGGGGGGGGGGGGCATAATTAATGCACTATCAGCTCACCTGATTTTGTTGTAAATATCTGTGTTTACAATTTCCATGACAACCGATATGAAATCTTTAGGAAGACTGATCTTCTCATTGCATTCTGAATCAAGCTCATTTCGGAATTCCTGCAAATGTTTAAAAAACATAATCTAATTTGCTAAGTACATAAAAATTGCAAAACAATATGAGTTTTCATCCAGTCAGTTTATTCTATGATGAACCAAAGGATGAATCCACTTTTAGCTACGCCCCACCCATGTTGTACGCGTGCAAGGATCGATTTATATACTTTGAATCCCGAATTCCCAGAATCCCAATTTCATGGTAACTACACAGCCAACCAGTTGAATATTTTGAAACTAATTTGACTGTGGGATGTTGCTTCTAGGCAGCAACAGCTCCCAGCCAAATTAGTTTCAAATATTCAACAGACTGTTTATTAAATAGTTTAAGACATACAATTCGTACAATTGACGAACAATTCTAGGTTCATGATGGAGCATTGCCTGTCAATATGATTGTGACATGAACTTATATATAATGTAATAAAAGACCAGTTCTCGTCACATGTTCCCCGACCAGAGCTTTTTAGTACAACCCAATATTTTAAATCCAACTATTGTACGGTCTTTCAAGAAATCAAGGGGGATTACAGACAGATTTCAGCCAAATGCAATCCCAGTCAAGGTCTTGTCATATTTTGATATTCCAAATTTGAAATGAATCCCAGCAGGATAAATGAAGTTATCGAAAGGAAACAAAATATTTTATGATTTTTCAAGAAATCAAGGGGGATAACTCCGGTGGGTCTGGACACATTTCGACGATATGCAATCCCCAACCAAGGTCTTATCATAAGGAGTTGACATACAAAATTTGATGTGAATCCATTCAAGCTAACTGAAGTTATCGAACAGAAAATAAATGCAGACGGATGGATGCGGCCCGTTTCTAAAGTCGCCATCGACGATGTTGGGGGACTAATCAGGCCTACAAGCCTCCTCACAGCAAAAATATAGGAGTAAACATAGGAGGAAATTTGGGAAAATATAGAAATTAGGACAATTCTGACAAATATATAGGAAACAGACATGGCATGAAAATTTCCATATAATATACAAAATATTCAGTTAAATATTGTGAACTCGACTGTAAGATGTTGTCTAAAACAATAGCAGCTTTTTGTTGTACATTCGGAAACCAATTCGGTTGGAAGATGCTCCAGCCTACCACCACACCAGCTTCCAGTCAAGTTAGTTTAAAATGATTTAACAACTTGCTGCATAAAACTGCTTTGAAATTGAGACTCTTAATGGGCTGAGATTGTAGGTGTCAAATGAAAAGATCAAATTATTGACTCTGATGTTAAATTACGGTACAGCTCATAAATATGTTACCATGTTTAACAAGAGGCCCAAGGGGGCCTGTGTCGCTCACCTGAAGCACCATCAATTTTTGTCAAAATTGTTGGTGGGTGGTTTAGCAGTCTTTTAAATGAGTTGGTGGATATTTTTGCAAGTGCAATATGGCCGCCAAACAGACTACATTTTGATTGGCCCACGGCGCCCATGTTTTTTTGATGGATCAACTTCCCTTGCATAAATTTTAATGGCCCAAATTTTGGCGTGATCCCTTCAGCGGTTCTGAAGGAGTCATTTTCGTGAAAACCAGATCATCCAAGATGGTCGTCGAACCATTTGGTAAATCAAGTCCTCTTGAACAAACTTGGCTTACCTCGTGGCCTAGATGAAGATTCTGCAAGTGGTTTCGGAGAAGATTTATAAAGACATTTCCTGAAATTGGTCGAAATCCAAAATGGCCGCTGGGCAAATTGGCCGATCGGGTTCATTTGAACAAACTTGGATCCTTATGCCCTAAGGATGCTTCCTGCCAAATATAATTGAAATTGGCCTGGTAGTTCTCGAGAAGACATTTTAAATTTTCCATTGCTTAAGCATGGGAGCTTTTGACAAGAAAATTATGCAAGATGGTCGGCAAACCGTTTATCCGACAGTTTCGAAAATTGCAAACTTGAGCTCAGAATACCCAAAAACATATATAGAACCAATTTTGGGCTAAAAAATCCATCAAATAAAAAAAAATTCAATATGTCCGCCAAACACGCTACATTTTGATTGGCCCATGGCGGACATGTTTTTTGACGGAGCAACTACCCGTGAACAAACTTTAATGGCCCTTAGTCCCTAATCATATCTCCCAAATTTTGTCGTGATCCATTCAGCGGTTCTGGAGAAGTCGTTTTCGGGAAAACTAGGTCATCCAAGATGGCTGCTGAACCATTCGGTCAATCAAGTTGTCTTGAACAAACTTGGCTTACCTCCTTGCCTAGATGAGGTTTCATAAGTTTTGAATCGATTCCCCAAGCCGTTTCGGAGAACACAATTTTTAGACATTACTAAAAATCAGCCAAAATCAAAGATGGCCAACGGCCAAATTGGCCGATCGGCTTCGTTTGAACAAAATGAAATCTCTATGCCATAAGGATTCCTCCTGCCAAATATAATTCAAATCGGCCCAGTAGTTCTCGAGAAGACATTTTAAATTTCCCATTGTTTTAGTCTGGGCGCTTTTGGCGGGAAAAGGATCCAAGATGGCTGCCAAACCGTTTATCCGACAGTTTCAAAAATTGCAAATTTGAGATCAGAATACCCAAAAACCTATGTAAAACGAATTTCGGCCTCAAAATCCATCAAATAAAAAAGTCCAATATGGCTGCCAAACGCACTATATTTTGATTGGTCCACCGCGGCCATGTTTTTTTTACGATTCAACTTCTCTTGAACAAATCTTAATCGCCGTTAGTTGCTAATTATATACCACAAATTTCGCACTGATCGCTTCAGCGGTTCTGGGGAAGAAATCGTTTTTGTGAAAATTAGGTCATCCAAGATGGCCGCTGAACCATTTCGTCAATTAAGTTCCCTTGAACAAACTTGATTCAGCCCTTACCCTGGATCATATTTCGTGAGTTTTGAATCGATCCCTCAAATGGTTTGGGAGAAGAAGATTTTTAAAGACATTTCTAAAAATTGTCCAAAATCCAAGATGGTCGCCGGCCAAATTGGCCGATCGGGTTCGTTTGAACAAACTTGAATCCTTAAGGATGCTTCATGCCAAATATAATTGAAATCGGCCAAGCAGTTCTCGAGAAGATATTTTAAATTTCCCATTGCTTTAGTATGGGAGCTTTTGGCGGGAAAATGATCCAAGATGGCCGTCCAACCGTTTATCCGACAGTTTCAAAAATTGCAAATTTGACATCAGAATACCCAAAAACCTATATAAACCCAATTTCGGCCTCAAAATCCATCAAATAAAAAAATCCAATATGGCCGCCAAACATGCTATATTTTGATTGGCCCACGGCGGCCATGTTTTTTGATCAACTTCTCTTGAACAAACTTTACTGGCCCTTAGTCTCTAATCATATCTGCCAAATTTCGGCCTGATCCCTTCAGCGGTTCTGGAGAAGTTATTTACGCTAAAACTAGGTCAACAAAGATTGCCGCCAAATTATTTGACCAATTAAGTTCCCTTGAACAAATTTGGTTGAGCTCTTGCCCTAGATCATATTTCATCAGGTTTCCTTCAATCCCTCAAGCGGTTTCGGAGAAGATTTTTAAAGACATTTCTAAAAATCGGCCAAAATCCAAGATGACTACCGGCCTAATTGGCCGATTGGCTTCATTTGAACAAACTTGGATCCCTATGCCCTAAGGATGCGTCCTGCCAAATATAATTGAAATTGGCCCAGCGGTTCTTGAGAAGTTGTTTAAAGGAAAAGTTGACGGACGGATGACGGACGGCCGCCACAACATAAGCTCACTTGGCCTTTCAGGCCAGGTGAGCTAATAATATTTCCCAAATTGGGCCCGATCCATTCAGTGGTTCTTGAGAAGTTGTTTATGTGAAAAATAGGTCATCCAAGATGGCCGCCAGACCATATGGAGTATCAAGTTCCCTTGAACAAACTTGGTTCAGCTATACGCCTAGATGATATTCCATGAACTTTGAATTGATCCCCTGAGCGGTTTCGGAGAAGATTTTCAAAGACATGTTTCAAAATCGGCCGATTTGGCAGACTGCCATCTTGGATTTTGGCCGACCGGCACCGTCTGCACAAACTTGAATCCCTATACCATAAGGACGTTTCCTGCCAAATATAATTAAAATCGGCTGTGGTTCTTGAGAAGTGGTTTAAAGGAAAAGCTGATGGACGCCAGACGACGGACGGTCGCCATTGCATATGTAACACAAGATGGCCAGCAATCCATTTATCCGACAGTTTCGAAAATTGCAAATTTGAGATCAGAATACCCATAAACCTATATAAAACCAATTTCGGCCTCACAATTCATCAAATAAAAAACACCAATATGGCCGCCAAACATGCTATGTTTTGATTGGCCCACGGCGGCCATGTTTTTTGACAGAGCAACATCCCTTGAACAAACTTTAATGGCCCTTAGTCCCTAATCATATTTCCCAAATTTTGGCCTGATCCATTCAGCGGTTCTGGAGAAGTCGTTTTCGGGAAAACTAGGTCATCCAAGATGGCTGCCGAACCATTCGGTCAATCAAGTTGTCTTGAACAAACTTGGCTGACCTCTTTGCTTAGATGAGGTTTCATAAATTTTGAATCGATTCCCCAAGCCGTTGCAAATTTGAGATCAGAATACCCAAAAACCTATATAAACCCAATTTCGGCCTCAAAATCCATCAAATAAAAAAATCCAATATGGCCGCCAAACATGCTATATTTTGATTGGCCCATGGCGGCCATGTTTTTTACAGATCAACTTCTCTTGAACAAACTTTACTGGGCTTTAGTCCTTAATCATATCTGCCAAATTTCGGCCTGATCCCTTCAGCGGTTCGGGAGGTCGTTTTCGCGAACACTAGGTCATCCAAGATGGCCACCAAGCAAATCAGCCAATCAGGTTGCCTTGAACAAACTTGGGTCTACCGCTGCCACAGATGATGTGTTATGAGGTTTGAATCAATTCCTCCAGCGGTTTCGGAGATTTTTTAGGCCATTTTGGCCGACGGCCATCTTGGATTTTGACCGATCCGCTTCGTTTGAACAAACTTAGATCTCTATGCCCTATGAATGCGTCCTCCAAAATATAATTGAAATTGGCCCCGTGGTTCTTGAGAAGAAGTCGTTTAAAGAATTCCCCACTGCTTTACTATGAGCCCATTGCTTTACTATGGGAGCCTATGGCGGGAAAACAAACCAAGATGGCAGCCAAACCGTTTATCTGCTAGTTTCGAAAGTGGCATATTTGAACTCGCCACACTGATAAGCATATATAAAGCAATTTTTGCCATCAAAATACATCAAACACAAAAAAGCCAATATGACCAACAAACGCTAAATTTTGATTGGTTGATGGCAGCCATGTTTTTTAACGCACGAACTTCCCTTGAACAAACTTGAATGGACCTTGGTCCCTAAGCATATTTACCAAATTTCAGGCCTACCCCTTCAGCGGTTCGAGAGAAGAAGTCATTTTCGCGAAAACTAGGTCATCCAAGCAAATAGGCCAATCAGGTTGCCTTGAACAAACTTGGGTCTACCGTTGTAATAGATGATGTGTTATGAGTTTTGAATTTTGGATTTTGGCCGATCGGATTCATTTGAACAAACTTGAATCTCTATGCCCTTGGGATGCTTCCTGCCAAATATAATTGAAATCGGCCCAGTGGTTCTTGAGAAGAAGTCGTTTTAAAGGAAAAGTTGACGGACGGTCGCCACGACATAAGCTCACTTGGCCTTTCAGGCCAGGTGAGCTAAAAACCAAAAACCCCCAGAAACATGTTAATTTAATAGTATAATTTTGAACACAATGTGAGAAATGTTATGTTGAATATTTTGGATGTAATTTGATTGGAAGCCATTGATGTCTCAGTATGTTTTATTTTGTTATGGAAACATGTTAGGTTATTTCTGAGCTGTACCGCAAATAGGAGATGCTAATGATACTTTGTAACTTTCATCACCATAGAGTGGGAAATGGACCTTTTCATTTTTAGCTATGCCCCCACCCATCTCTAGCTAAGCTCCACCCACACCTCGCTCGTGTTGCGATCGATCGATCTCTGAACTCCCTGACAATCAATTTCCAGAAAACTATACAGGTAAGCTAGTGAATATTTTAGAACTAATTTGAATGGGCGCTGTTGCTGCCTATGGCAGCAACAGCGTCCAATCAAATTGGTTTCAAAATATTCAACAGCATGTTTATTAAATATTAGAGACATACAATTCGTACAATGTGTCAGACTATTAAGAGCTAAAGACGGGCCAAATAGAATCATTTATGACATAATGATTATGACATCATCCTACACGCCGCTTAGCTGATTATGACATCATATGACATTGGATGACATATGGATACGCTGGAAAGGTGAATTGGAAAGTAAATGGCAATGAATGTCCCACACAGACTAGCACATACACATATCAATCTTTTATTTTCTATTTCATACTTATTTACCCAATGTTAGCATTTAAATACATGTCTATACTCCAGAGCTGGGGCTACTGTAACTTGTAGTATGTATGATTCGCTTTTGCAATATCTTGTCCTCAGCCACTTGTAGTATAGAATACTCTATATCTCCCACCAAAACCCAACTTCCTTCTTCCCTATCGAGCTAGCTATCATATCAACAACAATCAATCAGTTATTCTACCTATATTTAAGCACACAACTTTCGCAAAGATGCATAATTCTCTATACAGTACTATGACATCTGCTTTTCAACATCAATAACGTACCTGGTTTTGCATGATTGCCTTGCATTGCGACTCCGTGGATCGCATCATTTCATTCACAGAATTCTGAAATCAACAAATTACACAAGTTGATAGTCTCTAAGATTAGTGTACAGCTCTGTTACAGCGTGATTTAATTATATACCATGGTTTGAAAATATCCTGGATACACCACGAACCAATGGTGAGTAAATTCTACCAGATCTTGAAAACCATTTAACAGTTAAACCAGCCAAAAATGACCTCTGTAGTAGTATTAAGAAATTGTCATTTACATACGGAGAACATAATATTTTTGAAAATCTATGACTGCCTTGATAACCGAGCTAGTCATTTCAATGGTAAATGAAAAAAATTATTTCTTAGTTGACAAATGGACATGTTGTATAAGAAATTGAATTTTGCCCTTACATGACAGATCCTCTCCATACTCAGTGTTCATCAATACTTCAAAATTTCAATCTTATCCCTGTTGAATGATAGGTGATGCAATTAAAAAATTACTCCAGTGTCCTATTGTCTACAATACCAGGCTGGGCAATTCACAGATAGTACAGCAGTATCACTCACCTCAGCCCTAATTTTAAGCTATGTACACTTAGAAAAATAACAAAATACCCCTTACCCAATCACCTAATCATACAGGCCACATTACTTTCACGCATTCAAGCATCATAAAACTATTTGTTTGCGAGATATCCATAGATCTGTAATTTGAATAGATCCAAATGCAGCTTGTAAACTCTGAATCATGACCAAAGCCTCAACATCCTAATCTATGGTAATACATTATTTTGTGTTACAATCTGTGCCAAATCGGATCAGTACCTTTGAGATACAACTCATGACAGACAGGCCTAATGCAATACCCTATCCCCCTTATGGAGTGAGGGTAACGCCTAAGTAGAAGAACCAATCAAGAACAAACCATCACATGGCATAGAGCTCTAGATGATCATACCTTTAAAACTGCATCCAGGACTTGTTGAAGTTCAGTTGCCACTGCAGCCAGTTTAGTCTGGACAGGATTACCATCCTTTTCAGTTGTCATGGCAATATCCTGAAGCTTCATGAGTATCTGACAAACAAAACAAATCACAATTTAAGTGCGTATGTTGCACAGAAAATCTAATTGTATACTCATATTTTAGACTAACAAAGCAAGATATAGTCCTGATTCAAAACTTAACCCTTTAATCATTGAAATTTCAGTATTTCAATTTCAAGACAACGATAAACAAAAGCTGTTGAATATTTGAAAATTATTTTGGCTGGAACCTGTGCTGCCATAGGCAGTAACATCTCCCCATAAATTTAGCTTCAATATATTTAACAGAATTTTCCCTATCTCATAAGTTGGTTAGCATTTTAATTCACATAACTATATATATAAACCTTATTAAGAACCAGATTAACTGAAGATAGTAATTATTTAGGAATTAAAAAAAATACAGGCACTATTCAATAAACTGTACCTATAATTTTCACTTTCACTGCCTAGGTTCCACATTTGCTCCCGTATATGTTCATTAAATTGTCATACCAGCCAGAACAGGCCTCGGCAGTGATCTTGAGGAATGTCTATTTACAGGTCAAGAGACTACTTTTCCAAAAGATGAAGTTTTCTCGATCAATCTTGACCACTATTGGGTTAAAATTTGTGGCTCAGCTGCATTAGTCTGGTAGTAATAGTGACAGGATCTAAAGGTCATACCGTATAAAACTAATTTCATTAAAGGAGGGATCCACACATTTCTAGCTAAGTCCCACACATTTCTAGCTAAGGTCCACACATTTCTAGCTAAGTCCTGCACATTTCTAGCTACACTCCACCAAACCAACTTTGTACGCATGTTGGGATCGATTTCTATACTCTAAACTTTGAATTCTCATTATCAAAGTAATTAACCAGCTAAGCTGTTGACTATTTTGAAACTAATATGCCTTGGAGCTGTTGGAGTCTATGTCAAATTAGTTTCAAAATATTCAGCAGAACATTATCGTGACTTTGGTGATAGACACAATTTTGATGCGACATCAGCAAGCAAGTGATGTAATTGATTATGTCAGATATTTAAGTGACAGATCGGATCTCTCCATTTTTTTTACAAACTTTCACACATAAATGCACATCTTCACATCCCGATGAAGCACATTTACATATGAAAGATTGTTGAAAATTAATAAACTTAGTCTTCAAAGGTACTGCACATCTAAGAAATAACTTGCCATGTTGGCAAAACAAAATACTGTTGAATATTTTGAACATAATTGGATTGGGAAATATTGCTGCTTAAAGCAGCAACATCTTTCAATCCAATATGTTCAAAATATTCAACAGAGCATTTCTTACATCGTGTTAAAAAATGTACTGACTATCATGTTTCTGTTTTTTACTATTGTCTCTACTTTTCAAAACATTGCATGATGACATCAATTCACAAGAGGAAATCAAAACGTTAAAATTACAATTACTGGTTTATTTACCTGTCTTGATTTCTCGGCATCTTCTATGAGTTCATTAGCAGTTTCAAGGTCTTCTTGGTAACTGGTGGTAGAGTCTATACACAGGGCGTTAATCGTATCTTGCACCTGTACAACCAGTCTATCTACAAACTGTAAAAGCAATGAATCACTGATGTTGGTTATATGCTTCCAGATGTAAAGATTCACACTTATCCAGTGCAAATCATATCTTTATAATGAATTGTGGGTTCTCAGGGGCAACAACTATAGCAAATATGGTGCAGATTTCTCAAGCAGCCTTTGTTAGAAGTAGGAGTTATTCACATACCGAATTTAGCCAAAATGCATCTCACTGCCACATTTACACATTTACACATTTATATACTCGAAAAAAACTAATTTCTGATAAATCTTAATTTGAAAAAGAGAGATAAAGCTGGTGAAAATGGATTTATTTCGCTGAGATACAATACAAGGTTGTGTCACAAAAACATTCACACAAAATTCAGCATACTGAATTGATACAAATCAATGCAGACAGTTAGGTTCCAGTAGAGAATCCAGATCTAACATCACATGGGTCACAATGACCATGTTTCCCAGTCGATAGCAATGGTGAGGGGAACCCAAATATGCTTATATCTTTAAGTCTTTAATGTTCAAATCTGGTCTATTTGTAGGCTAAGAGACCATTCTTGAAAATTTACCACTGGAATGACTGGCTCGGTAATAGGTCCAGTTATGCTAGTGGTACATTTTCAAAAATCATCTCTTGGCCTACATATGGGCATTCCTGAAGACCACAGCAGACGCTGGATTTTGCCGTCTTGACTACTGAATGGGTAAAATACGCAAATGATTACTTTGAAATTGGAATTGCTGTAAGCTATTGTTATCATAGAAACCAACAGCTTAAAAGCTGCTGCTGCTAAGCCTTTTTAGAGGGAATAACTTTCATAATTACACATTTTTTCTATAATGCAAACGCGAGCAAGCTGGTGTCATGAGACATTCAGAGACCAAAATACTTTCGCATATCGATGACGATGGTGTCTGATATGTACCTGTTGCGTGGAGCTGATCAGGAATCCTTGTTGAAGCCTATAAGCATGATCTGCTGAGAACTTGGAAGAGCTGTGATTCCTTTGTAAGAAAGTCTCAATCTGAAATACATACAGCATTATAGTGTTTTAACTCAAATGAAATATCTCACAGAAGCAATGCGAATACGCTGTCATCATCTAGATACAGTATAGCTCTTAAATTATCTAAGTTGTTTCCAAAACAAAAACAGAAACATGTTAGTAGATATTCTGTTGAATATTTTGAACATAATTAGATTAGAAGACATTGCTGCCTTAGGCAGCAGTCTTTAAATCCAATTATTTTCAAAATATTCAACAGTACATTTCTTTGTTGTGAAAATATGTTATGGTATTTCTACGGTGTACTGTAACTAGAACACGGATTCATCATACACATGTTCAGTAAAGAATTGTTTAAATGCTGATCACACCTTTTCACCCGTTAACCATTAAAATTCCAATGTTTCAATTTCAGGACAGGTATAAAGGAAAGCTGTTGAATATTTTGAAACTAATTTGACTGGAAACTAGCTCGCAGTCAAACAAGTTTCAAAATATTCAATAGAATATTTCCTACATCATAAAGAATTTGTCATTTCTTTTCTGTAAGGATTAAAGATTTTAAATTCTTATGGGAAAGAGAATGCATGAGTGGCGCACAAACAAACCTGATTTTTACACAACATCACCCATACACCGAGATAGGAACTATAAAGTCTGATTCAGTTCTTAGCTCAGTAAAAATATTTATGAATCTAGAAAGCAACCACCTTTCCCTATCCATAAATAATAAAACAAATCGGTGTCGAAAAGGAGATAATGGCATAACTCATTCAACGTAGAGCATAAATTGTAGGTCTACTCTCATTCAGGGAATAGTCATTAACGCTTTAACACTCATATCAACCAAAAACGCCTTCTGCAATGGTCTCGAGAAATGTTCAATTGCAGGCCAAGAGAAGAGTATTTTAAAAAGTTTCCAACTGAAATGACTGGCTCGATAACCGTCTAGTGGTACATTGTCAAAAATACTCTTCTCTTGGTCTGCAAATGGACGTTTTCGGAGAAATTTTCATGAAGTAATTGGAGGGTTAAAGGGGTAAATCATCTGCTTCCACAAATAAATATTGATTGATCTATGCTTTAGTTATTACACCTTCTTTAATCCATGTCAGTAACTACACTGGATCAAAATTGCAGGACTATTATTTGAATACTGTCCTTTAGTATTATAAACAAGTAGTATGTCGCTTTGCATCAGAAGGGGACACATGCAAAGATTTGATTGTGGAAAGTCACCAAAACCGTATCAAGCGCAGCAACAAAAAGAATGTGACTCCTTAGGAATGGAGTCAAGCGGTGACCTTATGTATTAACCCGTGCCACTCTGATGTCAATATTCTATCTTTTACAGTATCAATAGCAAAGAAACTGGTGTACATTTTTCAACAATTTTGATGGACGATGCTGCTCTCTACGACAGCAACATCTTCCACCAAATTCGTTGAAAAATTTACGCCAGTTCATCCTTTAATTTAATTTCAAATTTTAAAATTTTGACACCAGAGTGGTAAAAGGTTAATGTACAAACACAGACCAATGAGTAATGTGTTTTACAAACTTGTTTTATGTTAGTTGTAAACTACTAAATACTTTTTCAGTTTAACCCTTACCACTCGTGTCAAAATTAAAAATCTTTAAATTAAATTAACAGATGAACTGGTGTTCATTTTTTAACAAATTTGGTGGGAGATGGTGCTGTCGTAGACAGCAACATCTTCCACCATAATTGTTTAAAAATGTACACCAGTTTCTTTGCTATTGACACAATAAAAATAGAATATTGACATCAGAGTGGTAAGGATTAACAAGCAATGTTACTATAAAGACTGCTGAATAATATTTAAATGAACCGTGTCTGTAAACTGATAAGCTCAATGAGAACATAATTGCAATTCTAATGATAATATCTGACCTTTGCTATTGCGGCTTCAGTTCTCTCAGGATAGAGTTTCAATGATGAGCTCAAATCAAACAAAGGAAGAGGCATCTTTTTCACCATATAATTCCTGAAATAAAATACAAACACGTTGTCATCTGTTATGGTGCACCTACTGCTTATTGGCTTAAATTTCATCCCAATCCATTTTGCGGTACCAGAGAATTTATTTTCATGAAAACTAGGTCATCCAACATGGCCACCAAAGCATTTGGCCAAACAACTTCACTTGAACAAACTTGGTTTAGCTGTTGCCATAGATGATGCTGTATGAGCTCTAAATCGATCCCCCAAGTGGTTTTGGAGACAATTTTTAGACGTTTTAAAAATCAGCCAAAATCCAAGCTGTCTACTGGCCAAATTGGTAGACTGGCTTCGTTTGAACAAACCTGTATTTCTATGATTTAAGGATGCTTTCTGCCAAACATACTTGAAATTGGCCCAGTGGTTCTCGAGAGGAAGACCATTTAAAATTTTCTATTGCTTTAATATGGGAGCTTTTGGCGAGAAAACAATCCAAGATGGCCACGAAAACTTTTAAGCATGTTTCAAAAATGGCAAGTTTGAAATTAGAATATACAAAAATTTATATAAAACTAATTTCGGCTTCAAAGTCCATCAAATAAAAAATACAACATGGCCGCCAAACACGCTACATTTTGATTCATCCACGGAAGCCATGTTTTTTGACAGATCAACTGCCCTTGAACAAACTTTAATTGCCCTAGTCCCTAATCATGTCGGTTAAATTTTGGCCCGATCCGTTCAGCGGTTCTGGAGAAGTCGTTTTCATGAAAACTAGCTCATCCAAGATGGCTGCCGAACCATTTGGGCAATCAAGTTCCCTTGAACAAACTTGGTTCACCTCTTGCCCTAGATCATATTTCATGAGTTTTGAATCGATCCCCCAAGACGTTTCAGAGAAGATTTTAAAGACATTTCTAAAAATCAGACAAAATCCAAGATGGTCGCCAGCCAAACTGGCCGATCGGTTTCATTTGAACAAACTTGGATCCCTATGCCTTAAGGATGCTTCTCGCTAAATATAATTGAAATCGGCCTAGTGATTCTTGAGAAGCTGTTTAAAGAAAAAGTTGACAGACGACGGACAGTCACTCGGGTCATTCAGGCCAGGTGAGCAAATAACTACAGCCTCTCTATTACTAAATTAAACAGACATTTCATTCAACCCGTTAAAGAAATTACGTAAGGCCTAAAGTACATATTGTTCACCATAGGAAATAGTGTTCATCTGAGATAAATTGAAGCACCAATGTACATATAATACTTGTCTGTCAAAATTTTTCACATTTCTGCCTCGCACATGTTAATTAATGACTGAAAGATAATCTGAGTCATTACGTGGAAGCCACTTTTGAAGATGGATGTCAGGTGGCCATATTGAACTCCCACCTGAACCAATTTCGAGAAGAGTCCTCCCCATACCAACCCAAAGGAATTTGTAACAAAGTTTGAATTATTCATTAAAGACGCTATGAAGAGCTATCCCACAGAAAGAATTTTCAGGACGATTTACAGCGATGCTGTCAACGTATACATGGATGAATCCTTAATATCTGTGTATTTTGAGCTATTTTTTTAATTCCACATTCATTTTTAGTTAAACAGAATTGTAGTCCCCGACTCATGTAACCACTATGTGCCATCAGATGAGTAATGGAGCTTTCCAGTTTATCCATCCATTATCTGACATCATAATCCACTAAGTGATGTGTAGGATGACGTCATAATTAATTATGGCGTGAATGACTTGATTCAGTCCGTCTTTAAAGCTTAATAGTCAGACACGTTGTACAAATTGTATATGTATATAGGACATACATGTACTATTAAATTTCACCAATTTAACAAATTAACATTACTTTTCAAGTGCAGAAGCAATATCTTCGAATCCCTGAGCTGAGATGTTGTTCTTGTCTAAATACAGTGTTCGTAAATGACTGTTAATCTGTAGGGCTTTGGCTAGCATCCGCGTGCCATAATCACCCATCTGATTGCCACTGTAAATCAAGAGTAATGAGAATCATTTTTTTTAATCTGATAAAACAAATAAACCTACTCTGACCTTGGAAATGTGTCCAGAGATTGAAACTAATGTTAATCCTTACTAATCTGATGTTAAAAGTTTAAATTTTCAAATTAAATTTAAAAATGAACAGCGGTTCATTTTTCAAGAAATTTAGTGGAAGATTACGACAGCAATATCATCCAGCAAAATTGTTGAAAAAATGTACACCAGTTTCTTTGCTATTACCAAATTAAGATAGAATATTGAGATCAGAGTGGTAATGGTTAATATCAAAGCTATTCCATGGTGCAGTTAATTCTGTTTACGCAGATGACCTACTATGAGTGTATATAGCATATCAGTCTGGTACTTTACAATAGACAGTGTTTTGACCAGCTGTGCTAATGGCCAAGATGTGTTAAGAACATTAAGGTATATTTGCAGACAAAGAGCAAAATATTTTCAAAGATTTACAACTGGAATGACTGGCTCGGTTATTGAGCCAGTCATTCCAGTGGTAAAATTTTTAAAAGCGTTATCTCACGACCTGCAAATAGCCATTTCACAAGACAACTTCAAAGGCTGGTTTTGGCAAGCTTAACCATTAACCCTTTAACCCTTAAATGTTTCAAGAAAATTTTAATTTTCTCATAGAAAATGTCCATTTGCAGACCAAGAGAAGATTAATTTTGAAAATTTATCACTGGAATGACTGGCTTGGATAACCAAGCCAGCCATTCCAGTGATAAAAAATTTCAAAAATAGTAATTCCCCCAACAGACCCCCTTGTGGGTTGATCTGTAGTTTTATTAACCACTCTAAAACATACTTACCGTTCAATCACTACTTGATAAATCAATTACTCTGCATTTCGCCACCAGAATAAGATTTTTATGTTCGCATACATACCCCCATATGCCTATTCCTATTCATTACACCCTCATCCAGGCTACTGGTAGGGTACACCCCCCGTATATGCCCTGATAGAGACTGGCACCAGTCTGTACTCACTCCTTGGCGACACCTGGCACTAAGCATGCCCGCGCATGCGCAATAGAGCCCAAATAGGAAACAGATTCACTTTTCTAAATTTAAGTGCCACATATCCTGTATAGATTCTCAAATCATTCTTATGCGGGGTAGCTGAGACCGGGTCGTAGTGATTGAATGGTAAGTATGTTTTAGAGTGGTTAATAAAACTACAGACCAACCCGCAAGGGGGGGGGGGGGTCTGTTGGGGATTGTTATTATACCACAAAAACCTCTTGACCGTTCAATCACTACTTGCTAAACCAGTAGATTTGGGCAGTGCCCCACTGTGAACCCTTGGTGGGTGATTTGAGAATCCATAAGCAAGGATAAAAATCAAGCAAAACCTACCCAAATGTTAATAACATAACATAATGGTGCATCTTAATCAATCACACAGTGATTATCAAACAAGGAAAACTTTAAACATAAATAAATGAATAAAACAAGATAAACTCTCATCATTTTTTAGAGACACAGTCTTAACGAAAATGGTGGGATGTGCTTGGTAAATGGTCTTCAGCTTTTCTTTATTAAAATCGTGATATTTCTAAAAAAAGGAGGCCGCTGCACTCTGATCCTTTAAATAAAGAGATAAAAGTTGACTCAGATTTCCATCCTGCGACCTGCATTACTTCATCTAAAGATGAGCCAGCGAAAAGAGCGAAAGAGGTAGCCATTCCTCTAACATCGTGAGCCTTAACGTGAGAAAGGTTAATTTGATCAGGAGAAGCAATATCATAACAAAGACGGATGGTCTCACAAATCCATCTGGCAATAGTGGCCTTAGAGACTGGTCTGGCTACCTCTTCCACATACGGAACCCATAAATGGGACGGATCAGATCTTTTAAAATCAGTACGACGCTTATAAACCTTTAAAGCCCTGACGGGACACCAAAATCTGTCAGATGGCGAAAAGGAAGATAAAGATTTTAAAATGATCGGTTTAGCTGGGTAATGGTTAGACTGTGTTTTCAATAAAAATCTCTTCTAGGATATAAGACTAAAGCGTCCCCAGATTCTATAAATCTGCCCTTCTCAGCGGAAAAAGCATGAATTTCGGATCGTCTTCTAGCAGAAGCAGAGGCAACCAGAAAAACGGTCTTAAAAGTTAAAAGTTTCATGCTAATATAAGAGATAGGTTCAAAATGATGGCCTGCCAAAACCTGAAGAACCAGAGTCAAATTCCAGGAAGGCAAAGGCTTAGCTATTGGAGGGCGGCTATTGCCAATCCTCTAATAAAACAATTAAGAATCTTCATATCCTTAACACCAGCATTCAAAAGGCAAGGAAGCGAAGATGCCAAAGAAAACCTATAACCCCTGACTGTGTTAGCAGACAATTGTAAAGTCAATGAGATAGGATAAAAAGTTTAACACTTGGGAAATAGAAACAGAATCGGGCAAGAAACCATGGTATGCACATCATTCTCCAAAAATTTGAAGTCGACCCTTGTAAACTCTACAGGTCGACTCCCTCCTGGCAGAATCAATAATTTCCTGAGATCTTGCAGAAACTTTAATCTCAGGGACCGAACACTCGATATTCTCCAAACACACAGACTGAAAATTCCTGGGTTTGGATGAAGACACGTGCCCCTTACTTGAGACAGAAGGTCTGGAGAGACTGGAAGAAGACGAGGAAAGTCTACCAGGAGATCGAGAAGATCTACGAACCAGATCCGCTTTGGCCAAAAGGGAGCTATCAGAAGAACTTCGCAGATCTGGTCCCTGACCTTCCTCAAGACCAAAGGAATCAGGATTGTTGGAGGAACCGCATAAGGGAACAAAAGGAGACATGAAAGAGATCTGGGCATTCAGACAGGTCACAAAAAGATCTACATGGGGACGATCCATAAGCTTGAAGATCGCTCTGGCAACCGACATCTTTAACTGCCACTCTGCGTGGGCGAACTTGTTGGGACAAGACAGTTGGTCTGCAAGAAAATTCAGACTGCCTGAGACATGAGAGAACACTAGAAAAATTTAATTTTTGCAACACCACAAGAGAAGGTTCCACATTTCCAGACAAAGGAGGGATGACCTCGTTTCCCCCTGTCTGTTGATATAGGAGACCACCGTCGAATTGTCTGATTGAATCGAGACTTTGAGGCCTTTCACTCGATCCGGCCATGGGAGGAGAGCTTTCTTGACAGCCCACAACTCCAGGATGTTGATGTGAGCTGCCGACTCCTCCAGGGACCAAAGGCCGGAAACAGACAGGGAATCCCAGACCGCTCCCCATCCCTCTTGGGAAGCGTCTGTGAAGATAATCGCCTGATGGAAGGACTTGACCAGAGGGACACCCATCAGGAGCAGAGAACGAGCCTTCCAAAAGTATAGATGGGGAATTAGGTGTTCCTTGATTGGAATCTGATGGTAAATGGAGTGAACCGACTGCTTCCAAAGGGACATCAAGTACATTTGAAAGGGTCTTCTCATCAGCGCCGCCCAAGGAATGATACTCTTGACACTGACCATCAAGCCTATCACCCCGAGAAAGAAATTTGCTCTGACCATGGAAGGACAGAATTTCCATTGCCACTGAAATGGCCTCTACTCTTTGGTCTGAAGGGAAAACTAGTCTCTGAGCCAGATCGAATGAAATGCCTAGGTGTGTGAACACGTGAGACGGGACTAAACTTGACTTATTGAGATTTAAAATCCAACCTAGGCTGCATGCCAGACTGCAAACCTCTGGAATGCTCCCTGATAGAATTGAGGAAGACTGCTTTTACTAACCAATCGTCTATATAAACATGAACATGGATAGAACGACGGCACAAGATCCCTGCCACGGCTGACACTAGACGAGTGAAGAAGAATAGAGCCGTGATCAGGCCGAAGGGCATGGCTCGAAATTGCCATACCCGACCTTTGAAGGCGAATCTCATGAATTTTCGGAATGAAGGGTGGATGAGAACGTGGAAGTAGGCATCCTTTAGGTCTATGGAAGAGGTCCACATGCCTGGATTCAGACCGGCGATAATCTGGGAGATGGTCTCCATCTTGAACTTCGGTGTTAAAATTAGGTTTAACTTCTTCAGATTGATGATCGGCGCCAACCTCCCATCTTCTTGGGGACAAGGAAAAGGGTTGAGTAGTAGCCCGGGTCTACTCTCCATAGGGGAACCTCTCCTACAGCCTTCTTTAAAATCATCGACTCCAACTCGTCTTCTAAAGCCCCCAGCTTCTCTGGGTTGGAAGGAACTAGAGTCCACTTGGGAAGGAAAGACAGAGGAGGAGGAGGATGAATGATCCAAGAAGGCGCATAACCCCAGCAGATCTGATCTATGAGCCAGGAAACCTGAACAAGGGCTTGCCAAGTCTCCCAAAACAGAGACAGGCGCCCTCCTACTTGCACGCTGGGCTAAAGGGACTGCACCGACTGATCCAAAGGCAAGGGAAGAGGAATGGAGTAAGCTGGGGAAAGAGATAGGGTTATGCCTACCCGGGCTAAGGCCATCCCTTCAAACTCTTTTACTCTGGAAGCTTCTAAAGGAACAACCCCTCAAACTAGATCCAGGTCCACAGGAATAAGACTGGCCCCTTCTCGCCTGAAAAGGAGGGGCCTGCCGGACTTGGGCTCGAGGACGATGAGAATAGATGGACTCGAATTGATCCTCATCCTCGGATCGGGCAAGGGACCTGGAGGATAAGTTAGAGTTGGTAATTATCCTAGAGGGATAAGTACCAAACTTGTCAGGCCTGAGACTCTTCCTCCTGGGAGAGGAATTGGGACTCTTAACGGAGGAAGAGTCTCTTAACAGGTTTCAAAATAGAAATCTGATCACGACGATCCATGGCAGATCTAAGACGCTCAGATTCAGAACGAAGAAGACTGACCAAAAACATCCTGGCCAAAAGGAGGAGCAGATATGAGATTACTCCTAAGATTACTCGAAATATTAACCTCGGGTCGGTTTCCTATCTCTTCTCTTTGAGGTAATAAAGCCTAAAGACCTACAGACAGAGTTCAAAGAGCCTCTAGCGACGTCAGCCAAAGAATGAGTCCTCAGGAGGTACCTGCTCACCTCTCTCCTGAGCCTTAAAGACAGCTTCCGAATGAAGCACTAGAAAATTAATGGACTTAAGCTGAGCCCTGCATACCGATTCACATTTAAAAAGGTCCGAAGAAGACTCAACCTTTGCGGAATCCTTTAAATTGGAGGAAAGAACCTCCCACGTAGGGCCATTGAGAGATTGAGTGGAAGCCACTCTAAGAAAATCCTCATTGGGACCCTGAACTGGAGAATCCAGTTTAGGAGTGAGCGAAAAATCCTTTGAATGAACCTCATTCACGTAAAAATCCAACATATCGACTACCAAATTATCGACTGGAAGAACACGAGAACAGGAAGACGGATCAGAAGAGGAAAGAGCAGACCCAAAAGCAGGCTGGTCAATAGAAAACTCATCTGTAAGAGGGAGAGAAAGACTAGATGCAATCCATTGATGAGTCATGAACCAATCATCTGAAGAGGCCCTGATCGGGTAAAACCTCTTCAAATCCCTGGCCCTGACTGATCTAGGAATTGAAGGAGCAGAAGAAGGTAAAGGAGAAGGGGAGCAATGATCGGAATCAAAAGAGGTGAAAGAATCTAAATTCCTTAAAGAGGAAGGAGAACCAGAACTTCTAGAAACGAGAAGAAAACACAGACAAAGATTCGGAAACAGAGGAAGCCTGATCAGAAGGAATGTGATCAACATCATTCCTCTGACTAGCGACCAAAGAATATTGACCCAAACCACTCGCAGAAAACCTAGAAAGAATAGAAAATCTAGCTGATATGAAAGTGCGATTGAGAGAAAAATCTCGGACTACAGAAAACAAGGAAAACTCTAAACCAGAGTCTACAATTTGAAACTCTAATTCAGGGGAAAGCAAGACAGACACTATTAGGGTCTAGATGATCAAAGGATGAAGAAGGAGAAGAAGAAGAAGAAGAGTAAGGAGGAAGAGAAGAATTAAAAGGAACAGAAGAAGCAGAGGAAGAGAAAACAGGATCCGAAGAACCAAGACTGGGAGGAAAAGATGGAAGGCAGGAAAATCCCAGAGGAGGAGGAATAGCAGAGGACTGGAAAAGAGGAGAGGACTTGGCGACATGACTGGAAGAAAAATCTCTAGCTAACAGAGCAGAAGAAGAAGGAACAAACCTATCTCCCTGAACTAAAGAAGAACGAGGAGGCCCAGAAACAGAGGATGGAGCACCTGACAGCACATCACGAAAAGAAGGAGGAACAAAACCAGAAGAAAAAGACACGGAAACTGACTGAGAGAGCGATGAAGAAGAATCAAAATCCTGGCTTTTACCATAACTAACTAAATCCTGATCCAGAAAAGCGCGAAAATAATTTGAATCAGATCTAACTCCAACGCGAAATGGAGAATAACCGGAGTTAACAAAATTACTATTTTCCAAAATCAAATCTTGATTAACCAAGGGCGCATCCGAAAAAGGCAACCGATTAGAAGACGAGTCTGAACGATCAGACACCTCATAACCGGAAGCGCGAAAATTACTCCTGGAAGGAGAACCGGAAATCATCGGCGGAAGTTGACTATGAGAAATAGTCTTAACCAGATCTTGGCCTTGAAGATTGACTAAGCCAGAAGTAAATGACAAACCGGAAACAGAAGATGGATGCTTAGCCGGATCTAGCAAACCCGGAAACTTACGGTAGCGGCCGCGACCCGAGCTTCCACCCTTCCTATCATCTTCATACGGCCTATTATTAGAGGACTTGTACGCAGATGAATGGCCGGGTCCTTGAGAACTGGATGGGGATCACGGCCAGAAGGATGGAAGGGCAATCTTTGGCGCTGACTCTGCTGCTCCTGTCGTTGCTGCTTGTAGGACTGATGCAGCTAAGTCCTTTTCATCGACTTTCATGACTTGCCGACAACCTCCTGTTCTGCCACCATAGATACAACTTTGGAGAGGGCTTGCCGTGCCGAACCGCCGTACAAGCCCGTACCAATGAAGGGCATGGAAGATAACGAACGCAGCCCTCATCTCTGGTCCTGGTTCTACACAATCGAGAACCATTCTCCTCCGCTCCGCCAATGATCTAGTGATCACCCTCGCCAGGCAATCCTGGGACAAGCGCATGGTGTCCCGCACAACTCCTGGAGCAACCTCTGGCATTTCCCCACCTTCCGCCACGCAGGTCAGCATACCCTGCATGACGGTGCATCCATGCGAGAGAGCAGCCATAGCCGCTCTCACCGCATCCTCAAGGAGAGTTAACTCATTGAAGGGATCTTTGTTAGACTGGCAAACCAAGGGTTACGACCCTTGGCTTTTCAACTAACGGCCTATTCAGCGCTTCTCTTTTACCGACTGAAAGCCGAGGAACATGAGCATACTGATGGTAGGCCTGCTCCGGAAAGTGGACCCTATACCTTATCCCCTTAGGGGCCTTGGACAGAGAATACTTCGGCTGAACCAGACGGTATGCCGCGACCTCCAACATGTCAGAAGTCTGAGTGTCCAAGGGCAGAGTCGGTATGGCCGAAGAGCCACTCGACAGAGTGCTAGCCGCACGCTCTGACATCCGCTCCATCGCCGGACTACCATTCTCCTCTTCCTTCTCACTATTGGATGAAAAGGCCACCGACAATCCATGCTGAGAACCATGGACCAAACTTCCCATTTGAAGCGGGTCCATGGCTCGACTACATGCGGCTCCAGTATCAAGCGAATCGGCAGACACAGAATCGCCACAATCCATCGGCTCCAGCACGGGAGCCAGGACTATGGCCACTACTAAGGCAGGAGATGGGACTCCGAGAGGAATCCGTCATAACTGCATCCGCGATGCCGACAGGAGCCGTATAACACGGCTCTGATGGCACTCCGGACTGATCGAAGTCCAGGTGAAAAATGCCTGACAGAACGTCGACATCTCCACCCGGTTGACAAACTCGTACAAAACCCATGGGATGTACCGGAATCTGTCACCTTTGAAAGCTCTGGCATGCCAGAGTCTTCCATCAGGAGGTTATCTTCTTCCTCCGCCGTCGGCTATTGAGCCAAAGCATGAGGAAGGACAGGTGCATGTCCCTTCGCAGAATTAGCTGGACCACTGATAGGTAATCCTGCACCAGCCTGCATCGACGGGACTGTGGACTGAAAGGACTCGAACATCGCCTTAAATTGGGCTGCCCAAACGCCCAAGGCCGAGTCCATTCGCTCATTCCGTCGCTCTTCCAGACCTTTGACTGACGCCTGATCCAGTTTGGCTGCCTTGTCCCTCGCGATTCTCTCCAAACGTGCACGCTGATCACATTCGAATTCCGCCACCAACTCCGATGACCACTTCGCCCATACATCACAAGGGCTTCCAACTTTGCACTTCGTGCAGGCAACACAGTGATGTCCCGAGAACTTCAGCTTCATGAAGCGGCTACAGCGCGAGCAAAGCGTATCAGACGGGGCCTTGCCTTGCCCCTTCACTTTCTGCGAACACAGAATAAGAATTAAAACACTGCACATGATACTATGACACCAAGCAACACACACAATTTACTTGATTGTAATTTAAAATTACTTTAAAAACATTACCTTTCTCTCAAATTAATCATAACCAAGTATTAGGCAGGACATATTTGAAATTTTTTAGAGTGAAAATTTAATAAACAGGACTTGTTAATTAACTAACATTAAAAAGGCCAAGAAAATAAGACTGATCGTTACAAACACCGTCGACAGTAAAGCGAGAGCTAAAGATCGGCTTAAAACAGAGTGCATAGACACGCCAAGCTAAAACAAAAAGTTTAAAAAATGGGTGCCGCCATCTTGGCTAAGGGCGCATCCATCTTGGAAGGAACCGAGTCGCAAGAGAAATTAACCGAGTAGCCGGATAAAATTAAAAAGTAAACGGGTAATGGAGCGACTCAAACAATGGCTACCATTTTAAAACAATGTGCTATTCAAGGAAATTTTAAACAGTCATTATGGCATGAATGTATTAATTCTAGATTGATACAACCTGCCCCTGTGATGATTTTCCTTTTCCTTCCATAAAGATAGCGTTCGCAAATCTAATAAGACACTCTAAATCAAAATTTAGACTAAATTAAGCTGACTAAAAACGCGACTGTAAAGTCGAGCAAAATAGACGAATCTGACTGTGATTGGGAATTGACTCTGTACCTGGGGCTATGGTAATTCAAGGACACAGTATGGGCAGGACCATAAGAGTGCGGAGTTTTTAATTGTTTATTTTGAGCTAGACTAGATAATAGACATTATCATAATAGTACAGCTGGTAAGTATTATTCGAAGTAGAAGCCATTTTTGGCTGATACGAGTTTTAAAAGATTAAAGATATAAACTGGAACAGAACCATTTCTTCAACTGCATCAAGAAAAAAATATGTGAAACCACAATTTCTAGAATATTTTAACCTTTGAACTGGTGTCGAAATACTTTGAGACCAAAATGGCTAAGTTATGCTGAACAACTCCAATGCATCAACAGAATTATTTATTTTAATTATAGCCCTTCAGATACAGACTTATGAACTTAAGTAGACATGAAAACTCATACCTGATATCAATTTCTGTGAGAGATGCATTACTACCCAATGCATTGATCACCATGGCAATGTCACCGCGGAGCTTAGAATCTGCCAATGACAAACTCTGAAGGCACTGTTTTTAACAAATAAAAATAGATATCAATTAAATTCAATTTATTGAGTTAAAAACAGTACATTATGGTACAGTGGCATGAAATTCTGATGGTTAGCACTTGAGCTTTAAGCATGTATGAACTGGACAACAATGTTTGTCACAGAAGGGCCCGCATTTACTTTACTGACTTTACTAATACATGGATGGAAAAAGATTTATGAGAAAGTATAGCGTCTTTTCAGAAATATTTTGCATCACCATAGGAAGCCATGAGCCATAGGAAGGCACTGGCTGCATATTTTTTCTATCATTTCTTAGCAAACATATACTGAACCTTCATACATGGAACATCCCATAAAAAGCACATCTACTCATCAAAAAAGCCACCTGCCAAGTTTTATTAAATTATTTTAAGCGATTCTGTATTATGTGCATTTATGAGAACAGTGACAAAAATCGTGAGTTTTTGTATTAAAAAGTCCATTTTCACCCAAGATCTTCGACCTATAAAGGGGAATCCTTTAAAAGCCACATCTACCCATAATCAAGAAGCCATCTGCCAAGTTTCATTCAAATATTTAAGCGATTCTGTATGATATGCTGCTTACCAGAATATTGACAAAAGTCCTGAGTTTTTGCATTAAAGAGCTCCTTTAACCCAAAAACTGGGATCTATAAAAGTGAATTCTTCAAAAGAAACATATTATAAGTGTATATACCAAGTTTCAATAATATATCTTAAGCCTGCATGATATAGTGTTTACTGTAAGGCTGCGCGGTATGGAATAATGTCAAAACGGTGACGATGTCAATTTTCAAACCGGTTTGAACAGTATATCGGTTTTATTGGGTGGGGTGGGCCAAGAGTGGGTACAATTATTGTATGTCATATTCTTTTGCTAGAAACATGTAGCAAGTTTTAGTTTACAGGTGTTGTCTGGAACCTATAACCAATAATACACACTCATGACTTACTTTCTTTATAAGCATCATGAATAAGCTATATAACTTTCATTTCTGTATATGCCAGTAACTGTTAAAAGCTAGCTTCTTACCGACTATCAATAATTTGTGTTCCATTTGCAATCGATTAATTCTAATGTGCGAAATTTATCATTTGTTTAATCATCAGGCGTTGAACGACGGGATATTTACCTTAATTTTTGTTAATTGGTTAAAGAATGTGCTATTATTCTTAGGCCGTGTTCTCACTAGAGACCTAATCAGCGTAACGCCAACTTAGGAATGGTGTTATTCCCGATTAACTCCCCCAATGAGAACACAGCATTAGACTCCTCGTTGAAAATTGTTGGTGTCGCGGACAGCGTAAACTTTAAACGATATCAATGGCCGAATTGTCATCCGAATGTTAAAATAAGAGTAATAACCTTGGCGCGATATCCCGGTAATGATGACTTATGATGGAGTATTTCCATCAATTAAGACTGCCATGCCAACCTATAGGCAACGTAGTTGATTATGACGTCAATACTTTAGTGGACTCATCCAGTTTGAAATAACATTAGCTATCGACCAACACGAACACACAGGTACCTCTACTAGCCATGGCGACTGATTTATGATTATAAAGTAGTTCTTTCATCCCATCTGACAAGATTTAGGGGTGCATACTCGTGGCGGAGTGCTTGGCAATGAAATTGTTAGTATTTTATGCTTTTGGAGGCTTAAATTGTGGGCCTTCATGAAGTGAGTCGAGGTAGGATTTAGCTTGTGATGGTTTTATTACGTATACTGATATGATTTTTTGTGTTCTGAAATTGAACTAGAGACACTAGTTATGACGGTTTGTGTGGGGCGAAATCATCATGTGCTTAACTCTGTTTCGTTTTCATTGCGTTGGGGTACCCACATTGGGCTTCCGGGCGTGCTCAGATAGTTTTGTTATCTGGCATTCAACTGTAAATGTGCACTTTTATCAGACTCACTATTATGTATCTTAAGTATAATTGTATAATTTAATGTCACCAAGTAATTAGATATGGTATAGTAACATGTATGTATTCATTCTTGTTACACCATGAGACATTAACTTTTTAATATAATTGTATGGGAGACGCGGTTATAAGACCTGTATTATTGCGCTCCATCTAAGACTAAAAATAAATTCTGTTTAAACCAATGATGACTTTGTGCTGTTTGTTACAAGAGGTGGGGCGTGATTAGAGCATATGCCTATTGAATTAAGACTATTACCGGTACATAACACAAATTGACACCACTGGTCAAGGTGGTTGTTAACTTGTGAGCTTAGCTTTAAAGACTTATCACAACGAAGATACGTAACCTACATAATGCTTATATGTTTAGGTAACTCGGTTGCTCAGAAATACAGCGACAACAAACATGTTTATTTTGCATCTGAATTGCAACAATTTAAAAATTCCTCAGAACTCGTGATGTGCACTACTTGTTTAGATTAGCGTGTTTGAACAATTAGCCTAATATGTAATCGTGTGATTTTAAAGGAATTGTGATAATGAATTATTCAAGCAGTATTAGACTCATCCATTGTACGCCAAGCAAGCGTCAATCATGCGTACAAGAATTAAGGAGAAATCATTTTATACCCAATTGATTATGTTAAAACTGAATACGAAAGACCAATAGAAAGTCAATCATTTACAATTTTATAAATAGTATTGTGTACGTTAAATATTTCGAAAGTAATTTGACTGCGATTTGGTGCTATAAACAACTGCAGCATCTTGCAGTCACATTAGTTTCAAAATAGTGTAAGGTTTACAGACACAGAGCAATTCATCATAAGAAATTTAGTGGGAATAGAAAATAATGGAAATGTAGAATTTTATGTGTTCAAATGGGTCTGCGTTTTAAAACCTTTAATCCACAAATTTTGTCAATATATTTATAATTTTCTCATGGAATCTGCCGACAAAGAAAATTTTTGAAAATGTATCTAGTGTCTGGTTTCGTTATCGAGCCAGACATTGCAGTGGTACATTTGAAAAAAATAGACTTCTTTAGGTCGGCAAATTGACAGGGCGACTTCGCAGCAATATTTGAAATTTAAAAAAATTAATCATTAATAGATAAACCGAAAATTTAATTAAACTCGGTTTTTCGGTTTGAGCGTGATTACGGCGGTTTGCAAACCATCACCATATTGAACCGGTTTACGATGTGAAATCGGTATATCGTGCAGCTCTAGTTAACTGACACAGTGATTACTATAGGTCTTCCAGACGTTCTGCTGTGGAATATAAGTACGTCAATAGTGCTATAGGTTATAACGGACATTTCTCACAATCACTGCAGTATCAATTTTGGCAAGCTTCACCATTAAACGGTGAAATGAAAGGTATTTTCATATTGATTTGACTATTAGGAATAGTCGAGAAATTTGCCAGAGCTTGCACTAGTTCTGGACCGACCAAAGCACTGAGTTAGTAACGATATTTAACCGCGCACAAACAGACACTATACAATAACATATATATACCAAACAAATGTAAATTCTCCATCAGCCAGTAGACAAAATCAAAGGTGTGTAATTGTGAAAACAGTGATTCTGACAGGGATTGGATAACATAAGCTCATAATGCTGTACCGAAAAGTCTAAGATTGTTGGGTAAATCTGCTAACCAAGGGAAAGAACATAGTCTTGAAGGTTGGTAGAAATCACTAGCCCAATGGAGTAATCCAGTATTAGCTATGCCGAGCCCATCTTTAGCTAAACTCCACTCACACACTTTGACTGCGTTAGGATCGATCGATCAATGAACTCTGAATCTCAATTTCCAGAAAACTATACAGATAAGCTGCTGAATATTTTGAAACTAAATTGACTCGGTGCTGTTGCTGCCCTAGTTCTGCCAGTCAAGTTAGTTTCAATATATTCAACAGCATGTTTATTAAATAGTAAAGACATACGATTTGTACAGCAATACTTAGTCCATTATCAATTAAGCATTCGTGACAAACTTATCTACATGTACGTCATTCATGACATCATTGATTACGACATCATCATACACGTCATGTAGTTGATTATAACGTCATATGATCGATGGATAAACTGGAAAGGTCCATTAGTTAGTAGCTCATCCATGATAATCTCACACACATCTCTGTCAATGTCACATGTTTTCTCATGCACTGTACCGTCTCAGTGACTTACCGAGTCTTCATCTTGCAAGATATGCACAAGCGTTTCAAGGACAACACCGAGTTGCCTGTAAAAGAATTACCTTTGTAATTGCATTATTAATTAAACTCCTTAGTCCTCATCATAGATATGATTATCCAATGATAACCGTTGCTACATTCTAGCACAGTTATCACACTCTTCAAATATTTCTGAGATGTCAAAACTTTAAACAACTTCTTTTTTTAATGTATTTTAATAACTGAATAATTGCTGGCCCATCTTAAAACAACAGACTTGTTTGTTGCAAAAATAAATATTAGACAGATTTCTTTAGGCAAATAACGTACTAATGTGGTTTAAAATCTCAATATCTAATCTTTATATTGTACTATACATGGTTGAAATGTTATATTACTAACTTCACAAATTCAGAATAGGTAGATTCATCATTCACACACCTTCCTCTTATTCATCAACTCCGCACAATAAATTATACTCACTTTGGCTTAAGGCCTGCAAAGTTTTGTCCAATTGCTAATGTTCGGATACCTCTATTTGAGACAACATACTTTAACAAACTCGCTGTGTGAACACCAAAGTCTACAAGACAATAAGTAGAACTAGCTATAAATACACATTTAACTAATGAAGACAGACTCCATTAAGATCAAGTGCAATGGAGGATTACAGTTTATCCATTGATCATATGATGGCATAATGAATTATGTGGTGTGTATGCTGATGTCATAATGAATTACATCATGAATGACATAATTAGGTTTGTGACAGACGCTTAATTGATGACGGACTCAGCGTTGTTGTATGAATTATATGTCCTTACTATTTAACCCTCTGGGCCCTACCAAGATTTTACAAAAGCATGCTCACGACCCTCCAGCAAAAGCTAGAAAACTTGCTTAGGACCCTAGCCTATAAGTGGCTGTGACACGATAGAGGTGTAGCGCTACCATGCCAACTATATTAACTATTTTTGGCAACGTAACGTAAACTATATATCATTAGAAAGCGCAATAAAATTCCTTTTAGTACATATAAAATTTGTATGAATAAAATATATTTTATGTAGGATAAGTACATTGGTGTATTTTTGCAAAATTTATCGAGATTTTTTTTAATTTTACAAATTGTCATTGATAAATTTAATCACATTGTTATTAAAACTAACAGATACCAATGTTTCGTCAAGGTTTTCATCCGATAAGATGTGAAAATGACAATTATATTATGTCATGGTACCGTAAAATTTCGAGACATTCAGGTCATAATTTTTTGGGGGGGAGGCCTCATTCAGTGTTGAATAATTCTTTTATACATAACTGAAAAAATACCAGAGTTGCTCAGAATTGACGGTGAATAAATGGCAAATTTTATGCTATGTATCATTGCTGGTTTCAATCGCCGATTTAAAAAGTGAATGTGAATGTTTTATACTAACATTCAATAGTATCAGTATTTTTTTCAACGCGACGTCTCCAATAGGAATCATTTAGCGTGAAAGATTGTCCTAGAATGAGAAGAATTTGCAGAGTCCGACCCGTATCTAGTTTCCGAGTACCAAGCGCATTACCCATTATTGGCAATACCATATCACATGCTATAAGATTGACGGGTCTGATTGGTCGGGAATCAACGCGTTATAATTTGTTCAGGCAAAACGGTGTCACAATCAGCTGTTTTGCAAAAAAGTTGTACACTTTGTGCCAATACGCCAATCTATGCATATTTCTTGTACGCCACAGACTAAAAAGTAGACAGATGATTAGATTAATGAAACCACCAATTAGGAAGCGTGATGGCGATATATTTGATGGCTTCGGCATCTCGACTCGGCCTTATTACTTACAGTGCTTGAAGTTGAATTTTTTTCAAAAATTGTAACCAAAGACACGCATCATTGATTGAGCTTATAGTATTGTTTATTTTCAACCTTATTACTATTTCGCGACCAGAGGTAAACGAAAGAGATATAATATATATTATTGTTTCTGCGGCTCTCTTGCGACAATCTATAACTTTCTCGGTTAAATCAACTATTGAGTAACTGGTGAAAATTAGCAGTGACATCACATTTACTAACTTAATAATTATAATGATGCCGGAGAAGACAAATATTTCACTATAGCCCTGGTTACAAACATTCTATCACCATTTAGTGTGGAGCCGCTATCCTCTGATCAAAGCTCTTGAGCACTGGCACCATAATGTGGGTTACTAGGCCATTATTGTGCCACATTGGCCCAGTAACCTGCACTATTAGGGAAGTGGGCCCCAAATCAAACCCCAATTATCATATTTTACCACTTTGAACTTGAAATCACAGAATTTTGCTTTTAGTCATATAAGTAAGATGTTGAATATTTTGAAACCAATTTGACTGGAAGCTGGCTTGCAGTCAAATTAATTTCAAAGTATTCAACAGAATTTTGACACATTTGTATCTGATGTATTATTTTCTCTGGTTGGTTGAAAGGGCTAATGCAATAGTAGTAGTACTCCCCGTCTTGGAGGATATATTCCCACCCTGTATAATGTTTGATTTCTGTGCTAAAGTCTGAGGGTGGTGAATAAGAGGTTCCAACACTGACACCTTTGAGTCCAGGAAACCCGTACTCTGGGTCCACTGTCATGAGAAATAACTGGATCGGCCACCGGCGTAAGGCTGCCTGAGGAATGACTGGTTCCAAAGAAACCATCAACCCCAACATTCTCAAGTAGACCCGTGCCAGGACATGAAGACTGTTGCACACTGACTGTATGACTGAGATGAGTATTTCTACTCTCTCTCTCTTGAGATGGATAAACATATCCTATCTCTAGATCGAAGAACATGACCAGGTAAACAAACTTCTGGGATGGAGTCAGGTCTGACTTTTGAAAGTTGATTATCCAGCCTAGATCTGTAAGTTTTCAAAACTATCTCCAGATTTGCTGATAGACTTTTTTGAGTGTGTGCCTTTAACAGCCAGTAGTCTATGTACGTGTGGATTGCTATGTGTTTCCTGCGGAGGTATGATGTCATAGCTTGGACCACTCGAGTGAAGACCCGAGGAGCCGTCGATATACCAAATGGGAGAACCCTGAATTCCCATTGGCGGCCGTGAAATGCAAATCTCAGGAACCGACGAAAGCCCTTCGCAATGGGAATGTGAAAATAGGCATCTTTTAGATCTATTGATGCTGTCCACATTCCCTTCCACAATCCTGCTAACACCATTCTCACAGTTTCCATTTTGAAACTTGGTGTGAGGATAAACCTGTTGAGAGGTTTGAGGTTGAGAATTGGTCTCCACCCTCCAGAGCTTTTTATCACTAGGAACACGGTTGAATAACCCAGACATTTTTGTGCCGGTTGAATAGCGTGTTTTAGTATGATGGATTGAATTTCTTCCTCTATACACAACCGTTGATCTGGATCTCGTGGATTTTGAGTCCAGATCGGAACCAGAGACAGGTGCGATGGCTGATTTGAAATCCAGTCGGGATGGTAACCGACTGAAAGCCATCGCAAGACTGAGCGGTCCTGAGTAACCTGCTCCCACTCTTGCATGTATGTGGAAGGCCAGGCGCCTCCCACGGGTGCACCCAAGGATTGAGGTGGCCCCGAAAAGTGCAAGAGAAGTCTCTGGTAGCTGTCCTAGTAGAACTGGTGTGGTCTTTTTGAGAGGCGACCCATCAGGTTCAGCTCCCACGACCAGAACCCCTCGGTACCTCGGCTCTGGCGGGTTGCGCTGGAGGAGCCTGCGCTCCCCCCTAGCTGGCTTACGCTGTTGTTGCTGTAGCCGACGCTGCGTAGGTGGTTGGCCTCTGACAAGGCCACCACCACCTCTAGCCTGCTGAGGGTGGAAGGCAGGGGGCGCTGCTCGAACACACTCCCTGCGGAGCACTTCAAACTGCTCTCGCAGCGCCCTCTGGTTGTTCACCAGGTTTACGGTTTGTTGGAGGTGCAGACATCCTTCACCTCCAAACAACCCTGGACCTGCCATCGGCGTCCGAAGAAGCCGATTGTACAGGTCCTGCGAGGGGCACAAATTGTCAAGGGCAAATGTGTGCCTCGCCCGTAAACTCCTGGTTACGGATCTCGTCATGCAGTCCGAGCCAGGTTAATGCCGTCCTGGATGGCTCTCTGGACTGCAAGAGGAGAAGTTTGGCGGGCCACAGATGCTGCTACTACCCCCTGTAGCAGCTGGGAAACGTGCGAGAGAGCCGAGATGGCTTCTCTCGTACTTTCCTCCGTGTCCTGCAGCGCGGAATTAGCATTGCGCAGAGCGCTAGCGCACAAGGGTCCCGTGTCAGACTGGGACCCAGGCCGCGTGTCTTCGCCCAAAGCCGCACGGTCATCCGTGCAAGGCTTTGGAACGACGCCACACTTCTGATATAGATCAGAACTTATACGGCAGCGCCGTGCCACCTCACGAGGGGCCTTCGCAAGGCGTCCTTCGGCAGAATGGATGTCTCTGCCGCAGTGAACATATCAACGATATGCATGGTGCTCATCACCGGTTTCCCTCCCAACCACGGGCGCTGGTCCCGCTGGGAAGCCGGTGGATCCACCTGGAGTTCTGGCTTGATGTTCACCAGCCATTGGCAAGCATCCAGCCAGTCTTCCTCGGTGGCCACCTGTGAATGTTCAACGAGCCTAGGGCCTTCGTCGTCCTCAACCACATTCACTGGTGGAGTAATCACCGGAGCTGAAGATACTCCTGGAAAGCCAGGGAAGCCATACAGACCCGCAAGGGACGGCATGGCTTGCGCCGTGGCTATTCCAGGAGTCGGATCTATGGCGTCATGGGAGGCTAAAAACATGACGTCACAGTCCGGGCCTTCCTCACGGTAACTCTCGGCAAGCCAAGGGATACGCTATGGATGGCCATCGGCTCCTAGCCGGCCTAGCAGTTGAGCCATGAAACCCACTCCCGAAGAAGTAGTTCCATGGAAAAGGTCACCCATGGGCCCCTCGGTAGGCCATAACAGAGTCTCTGCGAAGCAACTCCGGGACAAGATCCGTGATTGTCTTCTTCATTTCTCCCATCATTTCCCGACGGAAGGCCTCCATGTCTGGCATGGATGCCTTCCTCTTCTTACCACACTCCTTTTCCAGACGCCTCTTCTCGTCTGCCGCCCGGTCCTTTACCTGCTGATTTAAAAAATCAGTTAAAACCTCCACCGGCCACGACTCACACACATGGCAATTTAGAAGAGGCCCGCATGTACTGCACCTAGTGCAGTCATGAGGGAAAAAGCGGGCCTTCACAAATTGGTGGCAGGAAGGACATTTGTTCTCAATAACCCTCTGAAAAGACACAAATGGAAACAATTAGTTTTTAGTTATGACGAACCAAAAAACTAATTTCAGAAGGCTAATAAGATCCATAAGGAAAACCTTTGACCATCAAATGAAAGATAAGCCAGGCCCATAGAAAAAACTATAGGCCTGACAAAAAGTAAACAAATCCTAAAACCTTGTTATACTTCTTTAAAAAGACAAGGGAGACATAAGAACTTGAACTTGAATACTTGAGAGGCGAACTTTTTTAGACTTCACAGCTCAAAACACAGATTCATTAGTAATTGAACTTTATAAACACAATGAACCCATGCAAACCATCAAGAGAGATAAATAACTCAACACTCAGTCAAAAAACTTCTAAAATATTTAGAAATAAAATGACTGAAATTTTTTCTCTCTCCTAAATAACCTCATAAGATGACCTCTGAGGACGAGTGAAGTCTGATAAACAACACAGGAGTACCTGATCTGAGTCCAAAAACCCTGTGGTGGGGGGAGAATGCGGAGAAATTACTTCTTATGGTAATAACTCCCTCAGCAAACTCATAATAAAATAGAAGGACCCAGAAACCAAGTATAAATATTGTTTAAGTAAAAGGATACCCTTCAAATATCAGCTCATGTGTCTGAAAAATAAAGCACAACATGCGTTAGCTAATATATAGGCCTCCCCCCTAAAAGAGCTGGCCTAACAAAGACGTATCCACGAGATAGCGCGAATCCCGGAAATACCATCCGAGTCAACACGCAAATTTTTTATCAATAAATTTACTAAAGTACACCTGATGGCTTGGACTGGGAGCATCCTCCGGTGACTTGGCAGCATCAGGCATACTAATAAACACTCAAACAAGTTGCAAAACAACTCAAAGCTTCAAAAAGAAAGAAAACAAAAGCAAGGCTAAAAAGCATGTTGCAATGGCAGGTTAATATTTTAAGAAGAGAATGAGTCAGCCCCGTGCATGTGCGAGTTTGGGCTGCACATCCACTGGACTGTCAGTTGTGTAACCTGCCCAGTGGGGGCGGTTTCTTTTTAATTCTGAGTATTATTGAAGCTAGGTCAATATTTAGGAAATATCATAAAGTATCAGGGTGGTAAGTATACTCTTGATGTGAAACTACTATATATAGTCCAGTCTGATTACCTAAGATGAGAATCTCTCTCCCTCTCACTTCAATTAAACTTTATTCTATATTTACACCGATAGTTTACAAATAATACAGTATTCAACCCTATAACATGCGAACTTTACCACTGGAACATGTTCTCACCAAATGCAGCAACATCTTCCAGTCCAATCGATCTCAAAATATTCAACAATTTAATCACCAGTCCTAAGTAATATGACATTCTTACATAGAAGAAACTGTATTTGATATACACGTAGTTTACAATGGCAGCTTATACAATAAGTGATGCAAAATAAAATGGTACAGTAGATTTACATCAAGCACATCAGATTTAACCCTTACCACTCTGATGTCAATATTCTATCATTTAATGTGCCAATAGCAAAGAAACTGGTGTACATTTTTTAAACAATTTTGGTTTTGTAGATCATGTTGCTCTCTACGACAGCAACATCTTCCACCAAATCTGTTGAGCAATGAACACCAGTTCTTTTAATTTAATTTGAAAATTAAAATTTTTGACATAAGAGTGGTAAGGGTTAATAAAATAGCACAGAAGATAGAATTACAGAATAATCATTTTCATGAAATCTCAACCTGATCACTGTCATATTCACCATATTATCCTGAAGAAGAAAAGAAGAGAAACATTTACAAGATGAAAGAACCATAGAAAACAACAAAGTTGATTTCAAACGGCAAAAACAAGCCAATATACCTCATGACTGTGCTTACTCTAATAATGCATGTTACGGGCCTGTATTGACACAGTAGCGGCCCAGTGACATGCATTATCAGGATAGAGGATTGAGGAACAGAAATTAGACCGTAGAAGCACGCCAATATCTCCCTAGAAGCTAAAATGACGTGTGTGAGATAATGGTATTAACGGACAAGCTATGTAAGGATGCACACTTTAAATCTTTTAGGCACCGGTGTAGATATTCAGTTCTATGTAATATTTTATCTACCAAAATTATAAATCAGGAGTGCGGCCATCTTAATTTCTTCACGACTCAACCAATCAACTGCATTTGAACGCGCTCACTAGTCTAATTACACATCCTGACTAAGCGATTCTGGCCATCAGGGAATCGAGTACTCGGCTAAATAAAGGAATCGGCATGCTATAGTTGATGATTTTACGCTACGAATTTCATTCACAGAAAACTTTATATTTTCCCGTAGAAATTTGTAAACAAACTGAATTGACCAATCACAGTGGATTTATAAAATTCAATCATCTAACGTAATGTAATGCTAAGTTTGATTGGATAAAATGCCCATAATGATTGCGTATTTAGCGATAAAAAACTGGTGCTCTTAAAACCGTCCAGACAGCATGTAGGACTGCACGTCCGCTTATTGAAAGCCATCCAGACGGTTCTTAGGTTTATTTGTACACTTTTCCTTAGGGTTAATAAACATACTGATAGGCAGCAAGAGCACCCAGTCAAATTAGTTTCAAAATATATAACAGCTTACCCGTATAGTTTAATGGAAATTGATAGTCAGGGAGGTCAGGGATCAAAATGTGGATGGAGATTAGCTAGAGATGGTCAGGGCATAGATAAAACTGATTCATCAATTAATCATCTTAGTCCCATAATGAATAAGAATGCTCAAGACAATCAGTTTTTGCTTAGTCAATGTCTATCTGTAGGCCAACAGATGATTTTTTAATATGTTGGTATTGAGCCAATTATTCCAATGATAATTTAGAAAAAATAAAGTCTCGTGGACTGCAAATGAGCATTTTCAAGACGTGCAGATGCTGGTTTTACCATTAAAGAGATAAAGATCATGCAATCAAACAGTCAAAGTTATAATCATCAGTTAATGCCAATACATATAGAGTAAGGAGACATAGACAGGTAAATGAATTTAAGAATACTTTTACTTCTTTCAGCACTGCAATCGTAATATCTCAAAATAAAGGCAACCTGTTTGCATAAGCTGTTCACTATTTTGAGACACATTTCACTAGAAGCTGCTGCTATGAGGTAGAATGACCAAATTTGGCAACTACATTGATATTGTGAGTGCCTAGAAAATTTTTTAATTTGGCGCCAAAAGGTCACTAAGTGCATCCAAAAATAGACATTTTTGCCATAAATCGGGAACGCAAGGAGGTAGAATCAACAAGTTTGCCGTATACATTGATATTATGAGTGTCCGGAATAAAGATTTTCGTCAATAGCTCTGCAATACAAGAAGCTAGAATCACCAAATCTGTAACATACATTCACATTGCGGTTGGCTAGAATGAAAATTTAGTTTAGGTCAAAAGTTCAAATATCTAGGTCACTAAATGCATCCCGAAATACAAACTTTTAGCCATAAATCGGGAATGCACTTATGTAGAATCAGCTAATTTGGACCATCCTTTCATACTATAGGTGGCTAGAAGTTCTCAGATTCAGGACAAAGTATCAAATATCTAGATCACAGGGTCACACATTGCATACTGGACTATCGTATCTATTCTAATTTTCCCGCCCCTCCCAATTATACCGTCCCCATGTTTTTGAGAATGATGAAAAAAAAGAAGCAAATTAGCAATAGTAAGAAATAATAATTCTTCCGCTGTCATCTAGTCTTCAAAGAAGAAAAACATCCAGAAAAAATAAAACATACAGCAACATTTTGGTCATTTTTTAAAATCTATTTTTTGTGTACTTGCGCAAAAAGATATTTTTTCGTCAGCTTATCCTGTTGTTCAATGACACAGCGTCTAACGCTGTTATTGAATTGGCATTGAGATACGGCTATAAATTTTCTAATGTATCACAAACGCGCCTCCAGTCAATTCGACTAATGGCTAAATTGTTTCTGATCAGTATCTTGCCCTTCAGTGATAGAGCTGCTAATGTGAATTATGTGTTGAGATACGGCTATGGCATATTTTCCCGATGTATCAGTGAACGCATCACAAACGTGCCTCCATCCAATTTAACAACGGATAAATTGTTTGTTCCTAACTTCGCTAAATGTCACCTTTATGTCCTAAATAAAGCCTCTGAATAAATCTAACGTGAAATGAGTAGTTTTTATGAATATTTGAACAAATTTCGCAGAAATTGCATGGAATACTATAATTATATACTGATTCAAGGTGACTGAGAAAACCGTTCTAATTTCGTGGTATTTTTTTAAAACTTTTTCCACCCTAATTAACCCGCCCCCTTTGGTGACTGCTACCTGCCCGGCAGTATAATTAGAATAAATACGGTATATATTTTTGGCCATAACTCTGGAACGCAAGAAGGTTGAATCACCAGATTTAGCACATGCCTTCATATTGTGTCAGCTTAGGATAGCTTTGAATTTGAGGTCAATAGATCAGCTTTCTAGGTCATGGTGGATTAGTAAGGGCATTGTCAAGACAGAGGGCAAAGGCATGAGTCAGCATTTCCTTTCAGCGCATTCTAGCTATTATTATTATTATTATTATTATTATTATTATTACTATTATTATTATTATTATTATTATTATTATTATTATTATTATTTAAAGCAGCCATGATGTACCATTATCACTGATATTAAGACTGGAGATCTGCTGTACTTCTGAAATAATAGCTTCAACATTCTGTGCTCCTTGCCCTTTTAGATCATTACTGCTGATGTCTAAATGCAGGTTCTGTACATCGCGGTTACTGCTAATTCCAAGTAACAGCTCCCTAAATAACGAGCAAATACATCAAAGTTATACACACAAACTGCTTATTAACCCCTTAACCCTCTAATTTGTTCAAGAAAATCTAAATTTTATCCTAGAAAATGTCCATTTGCAGACCAAGAGAAGACTATTTAAAAAAATTTACAACTGGAATGACCGGCTCAGTTATCGAGCCAGTCAATCGTGGTAAATTTTCAAAAATAGTCTTCTTTTGGTCTGCAAATAAACATTTCTCAAGACCACTACAGAAGGCATTTTTGGCTGATATGAGTGTTAAAGGGTTAATACCTGGTTCACTGAAATGTCAGCTTCCTAAGTTCCCTTTCCAATAACTGGTGCACATTTTGGAAACAATGCTATTACAACATGTTCCTGTTTAACTCTTTAATTACTAAATTTTGGTCAAGAAAACCTAAATATTTGTTTATTGGATGTCCATTTGCATGCCAAGAGAATACAATTTTTGAAAATGTAGCCAGTCATTCCAGTGGTAAATTTTCAAAAATAGTCTGCTCTTGGCCTGTACATAGACATTCCTCAAGACCACTGCAGAGGCTGGCTTTGTCGTGAAAGGGTTAAGTCACCAAATTGTTTTAGCAAAATTGTTTCCAAAATGTACACCAGCATTTCTTAGATGTTACATTAAAGGGATATTCCACTGGGGGATTTTATGCATCTGGCGTAAAGTACTAATTCTCCGCATTAATTTGAGACCAAGAGCACAACTTTATGCCAACAAATAAAAAAGATATCCTCAATTTAAATTGCTAAAGTAACCAGTAGAGAGGCGCCATTTTGGACAAGCGTCTGACGTCACCGACACACCAACTCTCTTTGTCCGATCGAGGAGAGCCGTAACCAGGGGAGGTAAATCTTGCATCTCGTGGATAATTAGCGTATTGGCTAAACAACTGCCACTGCCACAGTGTTTGGAGGAAATTAAAGTGCAATTAGTGTCCCGATGATCGCGCCAGTCATTGCAGTGCTAAATTGTCAAAAAGTGTCTTCTTGGTCAGTAAATGGGCATACTCTATTTTAAAAAAAAAACATTGAAGGGTTATGCCAGGAGCATGTTTGCAATCAACCAGTTACGACAAATTCTTGAAAGCATAAAAATATGTTAGTTGAATAAATGTTGAAAGTCATTTCTCTGAAAGCTGTTGCTGTCTATTGCAACTTCTGCTTCCAGTCAACTTCCAGTTTCAAAATATTCAACAGGCAGTAAATTAAACGAAATCTAGGATTTCTTTTTTCACGAGAGAGTTGATACTTACCTCCCTAATACTTTTGATATTGCTAAATATCGGCTTTCACTCAATAAAACACTCAGATTAAAAACAGTTAGGTGCCCCTACTGGGCAGGGAGTCAGAGGTAGTCCGGCGGATGCTCGCCCCACCACCGCGCATGCGCCGACTACTACTTCCTCTGGCTCATTTATTGGCTAACACATGCAACTACCAAGAGCCTGAAGACCGAGCCTCTGTGGGGCGGAGAGGCCGGGTCAGTATCTAGGGAGGTAAGTATCAACTCTCTCGTGAAAAAAGAAATCCTAGATTTCGTTTATTTCACATCAAGAGTATACTTACCTCCCTAATACTTTTGATATTGCCAGAATTCGAAAGTGAATCTGGCGGGAGGGAGGCGAGGTCAAAAGACCAGCTCTTCCCTATACGCTTTCAAGCGTTTAAGGCACTTATGACGTCTGAAACTGTGTGAAAACACAGTCAGGATTTGATAAACCATCGGATAACACAACCGATGCCTGAGAGATGCCGATTTGTCATATGCGCTCCCCCCCCTCCCTTGGGAGGAAGATTAAATGACCTCAATGTCCTACACGCTCTCTTCGTACTAGTGCTAAGTACTATAGGACAGAGACGAAAAGGCTCCATTTTCGTATACTCTCTCTAAAGAACCACAACCCACATAAACCATCACCATATTAATAACACTGGGTAACGTGACAATACAAAACAATGAACAACACATGAACAAGACTGACCTTGTTGTACTAGGAAGCTGTCATCATGAATCCAGTAGAGAAGGATGATACAGTCCCGACAAGTGGTTGTCACCGTCGCTGAATGGCGAAGTATATAAGCAATGCGGAGGCACTCTTCACAAACATAAAGCGGTTATTGTTTCATGGGTAAACATTTGAAAATTTGGGATCAATTAGTTAACTCTTTTAAGGACAGAAAAGCAAAGCTTAAAATTTACCCTGCATCTTGTGTGAAACTAATTAGTTTGGAAGCTACTGCAACATAATTCCAGGCAAATTTAATTCGGAATATTAAGCACTCTGCAGTTATTTTAAAATTGGGAGTAAACATTGTAAATGTTAATAACGCTGAATTTCAATAGTGTGAAAGCGCTAAATTACTAATTATGTCTAGCTTGCACTTGTCATTATTTAATAGCTGTCACCTACTATCGTCTATAAAGTAAGCCGCTAAGCGATTGTTTATAATTGACCGACCGGACAATCAGCGACATCGTTTCATTTTAGTTTGCAAATTCCATTTTACAATTGATGCAAGCAAATACTGACGCTAAGTGTCGAGCTTGATTCTGTTATATTAAAATTAAGTACCGTGCCTTTTGTTTTGAAATGCAGGTCACATTATTTTAAAATTATGCAGACTATATGTTCTAAACTTGTGTTTTCCAAATTTAAATGTGGAAGATATCCATCAAGTGCCGATGTTATGAAGCCATCTTTCAGTTAGCCCCTTTTTATGCGGATGCATCTGTTGATCTGGTATCTGAAAATGTGAATTACTGTACCCTTTCCATGATCGTTTCTCTTACTGCAAGCCCATGCTTGACATGCGGACATCTTGCGATTTAACCATCTCATGCCAGCACTGGCGTCTGCAATCGTCAAGTTGAGGACGGAGGTTAAGAGAAGACTATTTTTGAGAATTTACAATTAAAACGACTGTCTCAGTAACCGAACCAGCCATTCCAGTTGTCAATTTTCAAAAATAGTCTTCGCTTGGCCTGCAAATGGACATACAATAAGGAAATATTCTGATTTTCCGTACAGAATTTGGTCATTAAATGGTTAATTAATATTCGGCCTTCATAACGCGAAGTAAACAGGTAAATCTAAAGCACGGCCGATATTTTGCTGGTGTGTCGTTGACGTCATAATCTCGCTGTTTCTCGCTCTCATTACGAGAAAATGGATGCGCCCGAGGAGTCGCGTTTTCGACCGTTTTGGGGATATTCATTTTATTATTTCTCGGCAATGGAACAATGTATTATATATTTTTTTGTAGCAACTATTTCAAATTATAGTATATTTTTAGTTGACTTTTTCCCGATTTTCACTGGAATTTCCCTTTAACTATGACGGTTCTAGCATAAAGCTGTTTGACTTCAGACCTCGGTTGTAGAATCTTATTTCTGAGCCAGCAATATACATCTAACATAGAACAAATATGGGTATAGTAACTAAATAAACATAGAGCGAAATAATAATTTATGCATAAGCTTTAACCTATTAACACTCAAACTGGCCAAATGCAGCTTTTGCAGTGGTCTTGAGAAGTATCCATTGGCAGATCAAGGGAAGCACATTTACCACTGGGATGAGTCATTTGCTAACCCATCATTCCAGTGGTAAATTATCAAAAATAGCCTCTCTGTCTGAGAATGGGAATTTATGAAAAGAAACTATTTTTTGGACCAAATTCAAGAATTAAAGGGCTAATTTCTGTTTATAAGACAGGAATAATAAAGATTAGCAGAGAATATTGATTGAGGTTATGTTTGATTAACTGTTGATGAGTGTAGTAGTAATCTTTATAGTCTCTCTCCGGTATATTAAGTTTAATCTTTAGCTATGACCCATTGACTATGACATATGCAGGGTTATTGCCTTAGGTAATAACCCATATTTATTTCCGCATATCAGAGATTGGTTCCATTTTCGGAGTTCCAAGTCCCAGTTCTAACATTACTCGACTCACAGAATAGTGACGTCTTACGCAGGAAATAGACTGCTGTGTAAGCAAATTCCTTCTCACTTCATAGTTTCAAGAAAATTTGTTTTAAAAATCTTTTAGTTATTTTACGCGTACGTTTCATAAATTCAGTCTAAATTATGTCAGCTAGAGGAAAGGGCTAGTGCCCAGCTAATCCAAGTTCGTCGATGGCTTCAAAACCGAAGAGGAAGCAGCCCTGGGTGCAGATGGCGCTTGATTCTAATGCAACTTGTGCGGTGGCGAATGCGACTGTGTCAAACGACCAGCCAGAAGTTGAGATTTTAATGCTCTGTCCGGATGTGGATGAGGTGGGGCCAGGTTCTGGAGGGACGACGAATACACCCGGTGAGAGTAGGGGTAGTTTTCTTGATTTTCAGCAGGCCTTATGAGCCTCTGGAATAATTAATCCAGGTGGCACATGTGTGGGGTCATCGACCACTAATGTGAGACAAATGGACGCATTACAGCCATCATGTTCTGATGATTTTTGCTGGGATTTAGAGCGCATAGATTGCGGCAGCGAAGATATGATTGCCCAGGTTCCCCAGTCTATTCATCAAAAAATTTGGAATGGTCAATACATCAATTAGAACCTGGGGATTTTAGGTTAATTCACCATCTATCACACCCATTGGGAGTCTGTAAATGATTTTATCATATAAACAAGCCTTCTAGCCCGTTCCATATTCTTCGATATGAGCACAAAAAAAATATTAAAGATACACTTGATCCAGGTAGGCCATTTTGCAGGAGGCTGATCGATTCAATTGAGTATTTTCATTGGCTGTTGGGTGCGCAACCCATTTAAATCGACCAATTAAAACATCGATTAATGTGAGCGTGACGTGTAGGGATTACTACGCGGTACTGTTTTACTACAATTTGTCATTCATGAAATGTCATCGCAAAATGTCATCGTTTGACAGTTTATCAGTCGGCAGCGAAGTAACGATTGACGGCCGTGGCTCTGCGATAATCTTAAAAGAAAAGTGTAGTTTACGGCTGACATCGCCAGATTTTGTGTTTGTCACTATATTTTGCTGCGCATTCAGTATCTGTTATCAAGTAGTGGTGCGTCACAGCGGCGGTATCGATTTCACGAAAATCAACAATGAGAAATCAGATAAAATCACATCAGCAACTATTGGCAAATATTTAAAAATTACAGTTTATATGATAAATAAAATCTCAAACTAGGGCACTTTTCATATCACTATTATGAACCTCGTTGAAAATTGATAATTTTCAACTCGGTCCATAATAGTGATATGAAACGTGGCCTCGTTCCAGATTCTCCATATATTGATCCGCTATTGTGCTCAGTTAGATACACTAGTTTTGATGAGGCAGTGCATATGATCCAAGACCTGGGTCCAGGGTGCCTACTTGGAAAGTCTGATTTCAAATCAGCTTTCAGACTGCTACCAGAGGCTTCTGAGGATTTTGAGTTACTTGGTTTTAAATTTGATGAAAGATATTATTTTGATAGCCTTTTGGCTGTTCCATAAGAAAAATGTGCTTGTTTTTTGGAATTTTTTGTGAAAAGATATGCAAAACATGGACCAATCATACATTATTTGGACGATTATTTTTTTGGTGGATAAAAAGATACACTTGATCCAGGTAGGCCATTTTGCAGGAGGCTGATTGATTCAATTTGTGGTTTGACCACGCCACACCATCACCTGCGTATCACTAAGAACATGCGTTGTGATTTGGAGTTATGGCCAACATTTTTTAAGAATTTTAATGGAGTGTCAGTATTTCATGACCGTTTTTGGTCCACTAATGAAGATGTTCAGCTTTTTACAGATAGCGCTGCGGCCCGAGGTTTGGGATTTGGGGCTTACTTTGTTGGAAAATGGGCTTGTGCACAATGACCAGATAACTGGTTTCAAATTGGATTGACAGACGACATTACTGTGTTGGAGCTATTCCCTTTATTAGTGTGTCTAGTTCTGTGGGGTGAAGGTTCAAGAAATAAAAAAATTCTTTTCAGGTGTGACAATATGGCGGTGGTCCATATTATTAATAAAATGTCATCAAGGTCAAATTATGTCATGGTTATTTTACGTGCCTTTACTTCGAAGGCCTTGGAACTGAATGTTATGGTGAGGGCATGTCACATTAGTGGCGCACACAATATTCTTACGGATTCCCTCTCACGTTTTCAGATAGAGAAATTTCATATGTTGGCTCCCGAGGTGGACAACGAATCATGTGTCAAGTTCCAGACAACCTATGGCGAATATTCGACGCAGAGATGCGGACCTTATAAAAGCGAGTTTGTTAGTAAATTCAAGATTGGTTTATTCTGGTGCTGTAACTAGGGCTGGGCGGTTTGGCCTAAAAGAAAACCGGTGACGGTACCACTAATTAAACCGGTATTAATGAAATACTGGTTTAAGGGGTTAGAATGATCGTTACATTAGCTACAGTACATGTATTTTGCGATTTGACAACTGACGTAAATTGCCACGAAATTAGAACGTTAACTACGTACGACTGCTCACTTCGACGCTATCTATGTCAAAATAGTAGTTAAAATAAATAAAGTCTGGGTCATGTGATGTCATGAAAATAACACTAACTACTAAAATGTTGATTTTCAACACTGTTATTAGGTAACTCTTTTCGAAAGCATAGTAAAATCTAACGCATGTAAGTAGGAACCCGGATATGAGAGCAAGTTTAGGCTCTAGCAGAGTACCACACATACGCTTAAAGTTCGTATAACCACCTACAGTATGATCTAGTCTAGTAAGTCATGTGTTTGTATTCGAGTACTCGGTATTTAGTAATACTGTCGTTCAAGCGGATGAATGTTATTCAGCACATAACTAAAAAGTAGTCATTTCCCGGAAATCGTGCCTCAAGAATTCTCACAAAAAATGTGTTTGACTATTTTTCGAGGTTCATATGTCATATAATAAAGAGATTATGATAATTTGACAACATAAACGCAATGATCTGACCTAAATCTACTTAAATCAACACTCCGTACTTGAAGATATACGAAGACGAAAAAGACCGGGCAGTAAAACAAAACGATGTGATTCTAATGCCTATCGAGCAGAAAAGTCACGTGATAAAAAATACTACAAATTTCATTCATAAAATCGATAGTAGTGAATATCACGGCGGAAGAATTTGTTAACAACCAATCACATTACGCCTGCTCGTATTTGAGAGGCTAAGAGGTGTATTTTACTTGTAACTACTCCGCCAACGTAAGAAGCGACTTAATCGTTTTCATTTCTCGGGCGTTCAAGCAATTTGTCTCGTCTGTCTTAGTCCGTGATGGATCATTTTATGTTTGTCGAAATCTAAGGGAAATAATGATTTGTTGGGATTGGGAGTTCATTGTATAGCGTCGTTGTTTTCGCAGCGCGTTTCTTGATTTTTTTGTATCATGTCACATTTGGAATTCTAATTAAACATAGTACAAACTCGAATTGAAAAAAAAGGATTATTTGTTGCAAAGAAGAAATTTAGATTTTCAAATTATTCAATCTTACATCGAACCCGCAGAGCTTACGTCATGTAAAATTCATTGCTGGCAAATCAAATCATATTTGACGAGGGTCGTCCTCGGCCGATTTGTTGGGATTTCACCAACACCCTTGCTTTCCCAGGTCTAATAGTTATAGATGACTGTATTTTATGTCTCTAGTAGCAAATGGTTACATTAGATGCTAATATTAAACTGCAAGTCAAGAACAAACTAGTTTAGGACAGTCACCAGATTTTGCGCAATGGCGATGTTACGGACGTTTCTAATTTTTTTTTCCTATTGGTTTTTAAACCGTCGCCATAAGTGAGACGATGTGAAACCGGTATATCGCCCAGCCCTAGCTGTAACTGCATTGACACGTTTTCACTCAGCATACAATTTAGGGTCACAATGGCCAGTACCACTCTCACAAATAATTTTATTCATTTCATGCTGTTTTGAAAGGGGTTATGCCCCGTCGACCATATCATCATGTTTCAGGCTTAAGCTATTGGCATAAAGTTAATAATTTTCAAGATCCAACTGCCCAGTTTATGGTAAAGAAATTATTGGAGGGATGTAGGCATCTAAAGCCGAGAGTGGATAATCGGGCTCCAATAACTGGTGAGATATTGAATGGTATAATGCGGGCATTACCATCGATTTGTTTTTCCCCCCTTTGAAACGGTTTTATTTAAGGCTGCTTATTCATTGTCATATTTTGGTTTGCTTAGAGTGAGTGAGGTAGTGCTTACATCACATAGTCAGGCCCATCGCCCTTTAATGTTAGACGATGTTTCTATTGAAGGGGGTGGAAAATCCCCTACAGTACGAATTAGGTTTTCAAAGACAAATCAATTAGGTAAACCTGTAACTTTGAGTATCCCAGTGGACGATGATAAAGCCAAATGTTGTGTCCGAGCAGTGGCTGAATATTTAACTCAGAGGCCACCTAGCCAACACCTTTGTCTGCCATGCTGATAGATCTCCATTGACATGGACTCGGTTTTCTGGTGTACTGTCGAGGGTCATTCGTAGCATGGGGATGCCAATGGAACGATTTCAGACACATTCGTTCTGTATCAGCCGGGCAACCACCTTAGTGGTACAGGGTGTTTCATCAGAAGTGATTAAGAAATTAGGCAGGTGGCAGTCAAATGCATACAATAGTTATATTAGAATCGCTCACTAAACATAAGCAATGTCTTGTTCCATTACAGAGATATGGATTATTGGGTCATCATTAATACGCTGGGATGATGAGCGGGCATTAGTTTTGGATTTCGCTAACATGGGAATAGATACAGAGGAGTTCAGAGTCTGCTGGATGGGCAAGAGTGGGATGCTGTGGAGCGACCTATTGCCAACAATTCAATGCCGAATGTTACATAGTCCAGTTACGGTAATGATAGTCATTCACGTTGGTGGTAATGACCTTGCCCAATTTAAACTATCAAATTTATTTAGGAGACTGTACAGTGACAAAGTATATCCGCTCCATTTTTAAAGACGCAGTATTGGTTTGGATATTTTGACGAGACTCATGGCATGGTGTGCATCAAGATGCTATTAAGACAATTGATATTAAGCGAAAGCATGTGAACAGAAAGGGCAGAGAACTCATCACCAGAGACGGTTCGAGCAAATTTATTTCGCATGATATTACACATACAGACTACATTATTTTGAGAGGATGGAACACATTTGTCTACAATTGGCAACGACAGGTTTTTGAAGAACCCCAACAGAAACCCCCCCCCCCCACACCCACCCTTGTGGGTTGGTCTGTACTTTTATTAACCACTATAAAACATACTTACCGTTCAATCACTACTTGCTAAATCAACTACTCTGCATTTAGCCACCAGAATAAGATTTTTATGCTTGCTTACACACACCCATATGCCTATTCCATTTCTATGTATACCCTCAACCAGGCTACTGGTAGGGCACACCCCCAGCATATGACCTGATAGAGACTGGCACCAGTCTGTACTCACTCCTTGGTGACACCTGTCACTGAGTACGCTCGTGCATGCGCATAGGAGCCCAAATAGGAAACAGATTCACTTTTCTAAATTTAAGTGCGAAATATTACAAACAGATTCTCAAATCATTCCCACGCGGGGTGGTTGAGGCCGGGTCATAGTGATTGAGTGGTAAGTATGTTTTATAGTGGTTAATAAAACTACAGACCAACCCACAAGGGGGGTCTGTTGGGGGTTGTTATTACACCACAAAAACATCCATTACCGTTTAATCACTACTTGCTAAACCCGTAGATTTGGTCAGTGCCTCACTTAAAAACCCTTGGTGGGTGGAGATTTGAGAATCATTAAACAAGGATAAAAATTAAACAACTCATATCCAAAGGTTAATAAAATAACATAATAGTGCATTCATAACACATCACACAGTGATTATCAAACAAGGAAAATTGTCAACTCAATGAAATAAAAAAAACAAGAGAATATTCTCACCATATCTGACAGACATACAGACTAACAAAATTGGTGAGATGTGCTTGGTAAATAGGCCTTGTCTTATTTTGTTAAAAACGTTATATTTCTAAAAAAGGAGGCCACTGGGCTTTGATCCTTTAAATAGAAAGAGGTTAAAGCCAATTCAGATTTCCAACCTGCAACTTGCATGACGTCGTCCAATGATGAGCTGGCGAAAAGAGCGAAGGAGGAAGCCATACATGTAGCACGAAGGTCGAGAGCCTTGACATGGGATAAATTGACCTCACCTGGGGAGGCAATCTCATAGCATAATTTTATGGTCTCACAGATCCATCTGACAACTGTGGCCGTAGAAACTGGTCTAGCCACCCCCTTCGCGTACGGAACCCATGTGCGAAGAATCGGATCGTTTTAAAATTGGTACAACGTTTATAGACTTTTAAGGCCCTGACAGGACACCAGAATCTGTCCGATGGTGAAAAAAACAATAAAAATTTTAAAATAATAGGTTTGTCTGAGTAACGGTTAGACTGGGTCTTCGATAAAAAAACCCCTTAGACAGTCCCCCAGAATCCATAAATCTGTTTTTTTCTGTGGAAAGAGAATGAATCCTAGCTGAAGAGGCAGCTAATAAGGAAAACAGCCTGAAGAGTCAATAGTTTGAAACTGATAGAACCAATTGGCTCAAAATGGTGACATGCCAAAACTTGAAGAATCATGGCCAAATTTCAGGAAGACAAAGGCTTAGCCACTGGAGGACGAATATTGTCCAATCTTCTAATAAAACCATTGAGAATCCTTGATTCAGAAGACAAGGAAGAGAAGAAGCCAAAGAAATCTATAGCCCTTAACGGTGATAGCTGATAAATGAAATGAAATGAATAGATACGATTAAAAATCTAACACCTAGGAAATAGAAACGGAATCAGGCAAGAAACCATGCTTTAAAAAACATACTCCAAAGATTTAATAGTCGACCGTTGTACAAATTCGACAGGTCGACTCCCTCCTGGAAGAGACAATGATTTCCTGAGATCTTGAAGAAAAGTTGATCTCAGAGACTGGACACTCGAAAATTCTCCAAACAAACAGGATGAAGAAGTCTTGATTGGATGAAGATGTAAGCCCCTTACTTGAGCAAGATCTGATGATACTGGGAGAAGGCTAGCAAAATCTTACCAGAAGATCAAGAAAGGCTACCAATCAGATCCTCTTTGACCAAACGGGTGCTGCTAGAAGAAATTCTTTAAATTGGTCCATGACTATCTTCAGAACCATTAGAATCATGAATATTGGAAGGAACATGAAATCCAACAATCCTGTCCAGAACTGAGACAGTGCGATCATCTCCCAAACCTGACTGGCCGAAAAGGGAGACATGAAAGCTAAGATCTGGGCAATCAGAAATGTCGCAAAAAGATCTACATGGGGAAGCCCCAGAAGCTTAAAAAACGCTTTCGGCAACCAACCTCTTAAACTGCCACTCGGTGAGTGAGAACTTGCTAGGACTGAACTACTGGTCTGCAAGAAATATCTGTCTAACTGGAACATGACTGGGAACTAGAAAGATTTGGATCTAATGACATCCCAAGAAAAGGATCTAAAATCCCCATATAGAGAAGAAAGAAAAACCTTGTTCCTCCATCTGAAAATGAAAGAAAACCCTGTGGGGCATTGACTGATCGAATCGAGATCTTGATGCCTATCACTCAATCCGACCAAAAGTGGAGAGGCTTTAGAGGGAACTAGAATGTACTGACTGCTACTAGAAGAAGATCAGGAACATTAGAAAGTCTTCTCATCAACGTCACCCTGGGAATGACATTCTCGACGCTGATCATCAAGCCCAGAATACTAAGAAAATATCTTGCTCTGACATAGAAAGAGGATGGTAGGGTGATCACTGTCAACAAGAATGCCTCTACCCTCGTCTCTGAACGACAAAGAAACTTGACCCTGAAAACAACTCGAGGGAGATGCCTAGATGGGAGAAACTTGAGAAGGAACTAGGCTTGACTTATTGAAAAATAAAATTCTGCAAGGTGAACTGCAAACCTTTGGAATAAATCTTAAAAGAATTGAGAAAGACCTAGCTTTTATTAACCGAACGTCTATAAAGACTGAATAATAAAACGACGGCGCCAGACACCTGCCACGGCTGAGACCAGATGTGTGAAAGAAAAGCACCAAGGTGAGATCGAAGGGCATGGCTCAACCTGCCATACCCTATCCTTGAAAGCAAAACTCATATACCTTCAGAAGGAAAGGTAAAAAAGGCACATGAAATAGGCATCCTAATGATCAATAGAAAAGGATCACATGCCTGAAAAATAAACTTGCGATAGGGGAGGACTCCATCCTGAATTTACGAGATAAAGAAAAAAGATATAACTTCTTCAGGAAGATAAAAGGACGCCAGCCTTATAAGAATTGAAATCTATGAAGATCGTTGAACAGAAGCCTGGGTCTACTTTCCAAGCTAGAGCCTCTTCGAAAGACTCCTTGACAATCATAGAAAACCAACAACCCCTCTAATGCTAATAGCTTCTGATTGGAAGGAACAGAAGACCATTTGGGAGAAGAGACTGCAGAGAAGGGTTCTAGATTCTAGAACATCTGGCCGTTTTGATAAGGGCCACCCTTAAAGATGGGGCAAACTTACTATATGCTAAAGAGGACTGCTCATAGAAACACATAGTTTACAAATGCCATGATGCTCCAACCATAAAATCCTGGGCTTAGCCCTTACGAAAATGCTGAAGACCATGAAAATATTATAGATAATTTTATTTATAGAGATTTAACCAGATATTGTGGCAAACCGAAAACCCATAGTAAGCCTATGGGAGGGGTTAGAATCAAGATATAGCCAAATCCTGTACCTGAGAATCTGCAATAATCCTGTCTGGAATTCGAAAACATCAAATTGTGACTGAATTTAGAAAGATAGTAAGGAAAATGAAATTAGGGCTTCCCAAACCACCGCTCGAAATGTTAAATTAGTCCCTCCAGAAATGGCGTCGCTCCAGGGAACTAAGGGAAATTAACTTGTGATGACATCATCACGATTCTACGAATAGAATGCATGACATCGGCCTGTTAAGAGAACTATGGCAAACCTTTGACTGTCTTGGAATCTGACATAATCAGGGCTCAAAATATAAACAAAACCGTGCCATTGAAATTATCTTCACTTTGAAAAGAATTTCACAAAACGCAGAAACTTAACAAAACTCAGGATAAGAGCACACACCTTACAAATTGAGGAAGATAGGCACAAGACACCACTAATACCTGCTCATCTACGAATCTGTAAGCTTTGCAACCAGAAACTAATCGAGGATGAAAAAACACTTTATAAAGGAATGTCCACAATACAATCATGAGAGACAAACGCTCTTTAAAAAGCTTAATATGTTTACTAATTTTGTCTCACTTGATAGGTGTAGCCAATTTAAATTTATTAAAAATCATATAATAATGGAGGTGATCTAATAAAAATTGATATTGATTTCATCAATGTTTGCCTAGCCACCCGGGCTTGTACTTTAAATCTTATGCAAAGACACAATACGTCAAATCCTCATCCTGTACATGAGGCAGGTTCCTATAACGATTGCATAACTGTGTCCTATATAAATCAACATCCGTATCAAATTCATTGGGAAACTAGTCAGCTTCGTGAGTCCTGGTATTTGATATATTGGTTAATTAGAAATCCCAAACAATCCAATATTTATGCCGAGAGGCAGTAAACTTAAACCATAGCCCTACACATTACATCGGTAAATTTTTTATTTATTTATTTATTTTTATTTAGAACCAATATTTTCATCTCTGTAATGACGTATGTCATTGTGTTTGATATGCCAAAAAAGGATTGATTGACTTATTGATTGATTGATACAAATTTCCAGGATCAGCTGATACTTGATTTAAAAACAAAAGAAGACGTCATAAATAAGCATTTAGGATGAAATAAAGCGAAATACACACTACTGGGTTGAATCACGCGCAGAGACGTCAAACCTAAACATGCTCCTAGAATGAAATTCAACTGCCAAATTAAAATTTTTTCCTCTTATGTCGGCAGGTTGAAATATTTATTTTAACCAAAGGGAGTTAATTTGTTGCCCTGATTCTACCGTAATTCTTGGTGCCATTCTCTTCCCTATGTGTCCTCTACTGATTCTATTTCCTTTCAGCGACTGTCAGATTTTGACAAAGAATTACGGTAGAATCAGGGCAACAAATTAACTCCCTTTGGTTAAAATAAATATTTCAACCTGCCGACATAAGAGGAAAAGAGCGCTAAAAAAGGCTGAACGGCCCGAGGACAACTGGCCATCTAAAGTTGGATGAAAGGGAAAATTATGCATATAGAGATAATGCGTAGAATACAGACTGACTCGGCTGAGTGAGACCATTCAAAATTAATTGATGATATGCGCATAAAAAATAAGCTGCAACAAAAAACCCATAAGCAACCAGTCGGAAGTCTTTAATTACGTTGAAAATTGTCACTAATAAAAGAATAAACGCTGAATATCTACAATTTCAAGAGAGTCTTCAAGACTGGCGATGTCTCGGTATGAATATTTTCAGCCATTAAACATTCCGATTTTTTAAAAGCAATTACAGAAATAAGACACTCTTAGGCAACATGATGACTAGATCCTAGAAAACCGAACATTCCATGAAAACCGGAAATGACCCAACCCAAGATGTATGAAATCCAGAAGTAGAAAAATAGGAAACGGAAATGCGCAAAACGGAAGTAGACAACCGGAAACTGAACAGGATCATACCAACCCGGATGTACAGTAAAAAACCAGAAGAAGCATAGGAACCGGAAATACGCAAACCGGAAGAAGAAAACTGGAAGCGGAAGAGGAAGGACCGGAAACGGAAATAGCTCTGGGTCATGGAGACTCAAATCTACTAAGCACAAACCGGAAGTGCTTGCTAAACCGGAAGTTACTAAACTTCCTGACTGCATTAGGCGATCTAAAAACGTTCCTGGCTATGGGTATGACCGAAAACTTGACGTTGGCATAGGTGTTGAGGTCGGGGGGGGGGGGGGGCGTCAGCCTCCACCACCACCACGGCTTGAGGATAATGCCCGCCCCCCTCAAGACTCATGTGGGTTTGCCCTGGTGACCTACTCGAGATCACCTTCGAAGAGCCTCTTCGTAGTCTCTATTTTTCTGTTTTGGAGAGCGAATCTCCTGTCTAGACGTGAGGGAAGTGCGCTCGCCCCCCATTTGCGGACACGTCCGCTGACCTTCAGGTCATCGTCTGACTCTGAAGAATTTTCCTTTGCCGCGCAGAAGGCAGATGATATACGCTCATCTAATGATTTCGTCAAGACTGTCTACAAAATCCTTAAAATATGCTTTAGAGACAGTCGACGACCATCCTTTGCATACGTGCATTTCTTTCAAACTTACTTAGGGTTCTAAAAAATTTGATTCTAATAATAAGTGGATATAAAGGCTCTAAAGTTAATTGAGGGCTAGAAATGATGATGATGACTTAGGCATTTTGTTTACCACGAGAACAGGATACCACCACGAAAACCGGTAACACATACATGTATATAGAGTATAATGCAGTAAAAACCACAAAATACTCGATAAACATGAATTAGGGAGGATAGGCTTCATTAGGCATAATCATGAATTGAAGCACTCTCAAATAAGTAAGCTAAACTCAGCGCAAGGCAATAAAAACTTAGCTGGAATATTTGCAGACTGTACTGCTTGCAGAATATTTGAACAGTGAATCTGTTTCCTATTTGGGCTCCTATGCGCATGCGCGAGTGTATTCAGTGACAGGTGTCACCAAGGAGTGAGTACAGACTGGTGCCAGTCTCTATCAGGTCATATGCTGGGGGTGTACCCTACCAGTAGCCTGGTTGAGGGTATACATAGAAATGGAATAGGCATATGGGGGTTTGTAAGCAAGCATAAAAATCTTATTCTGGTGGCTAAATACAGAGTAGTTGATTTAGCAAGTAGTGATTGAACGGTAATGGATGTTTTTGTGGTGTAATAACAACTGTCTGATTCGCTAAAGGTTTATGTGAAACAAATCTGAGTAATACTTTTGGGAAGTTTTCCTGCTAGAATTGGCGGACAATTTTAATTGCGTAAAGATGAATAATTAAAAATTGTGTAGCGGAATTATAGCGGTAAAAGGTGATGGCGGAAAAAATTACATCTCTTGGCTTGTGTTCAGAATTTTGTGACCTTGCTTGAGGAGATGTTCCATTTAGACATATTTAAATCCAACTGCCGCTCCTCTCTCTCTCTCTAGGAATAAATGCTCTGGTGCTAGCCCGGTACTATTGCGCAGCTCCGGAGCAGTATACTATATATTATTGGGTTGGATTGATCCAGCTGGTTGCTATAATTTATTGCGGGTTCGGTCCCGCTGGGTCGTATAATTTATGCGGGTGTGGTTCCGCAGTTTTTCTATAATTTGCGGCTGGGTTTGGTCCCACTAATAATTTTGGCGGGAATATTCCTAGTGAGAGGAAGCCTCACCAATAATGACAATGCTTTCATGTACAGTCAATCAATTTGTTAAATTGGCGCGGGGGGGGGGGGGGGGGGGGACATTTACACAAGCTGAAGCAAAATTACACAATAAATTGTTAAGACAGTTAAAACAAATAGATTATAACATTGCTCAACCTTAATTTCCTGTACAAATCTTTGTCTGAGGAATATGGATAGGCATTGTGATGACAAAATTATGATACCGTATGTACTCTTAATATATTCAATGAAAACGAATGTCAAGTGTACACTGAAAATTCTTATAGATCTGTCGCGGACAAGAAACCTACAATGAATTTTATAAAGTTCTCAGCGGAGATAACTCTGGCAAATTGAGACATTGCATCTCCCCTTAATATATCGATTGAAAATGAATTGCATTTGGTGTTTTAAAACACTTAAGAGATTTAGCACGTACAAATAATGGACAGATACATGGATGGTAAAAGAGATGGATGATGAGTAGCATCCCATAATATGTCTATAATTAGTATGGGCATGTAAAACAGTGCTGCTTAACGTTATTGCGGTTTTGGAATTAATATTAAAAACAGGATTCAAATGTAGTATATTTTAGACTTAGTTTATTTTGATAAGCTTTCATCAGGAGCTGATAAAGCACATTTATGTTCAAAAGCTCATCAAAAATAAACTCAGTTAGTCTTAAAATATTGTACTTTTGAATTCTATTTTTATTGTCAATACAGACTAACATGGTTACTTAACTTTTCTCTTAGACTTATAAGCATGATGAACTGAATAATCCCCAGTGGACAATTCAGCCTTATATAGCAGAAGAAAAACAACAACATACTTGATAGCCTCAGAGGGTAGTTTGCAGCTGCTGAAATTCAGGTGTTGTAATGAGAACACGCTAGCGAAGAGCTGCTTCCACGATGGTGGCACTACAGCATCTTTCACTCGTTTATGCGTGAATGTATTTTGTGAGGCATCTAAATGAACAAGTTTCTGACAACAGCCACGCACCAAAGCACCACATAACTGACAACAACAATATATAGGTAATTACATTTAGGAGGTACCGTAAAGCATTCTCCTCAACACTGACTCAAATATTATTTACTTTAGAAAACAACGAACAATATTAACCCTTTCACCGATGAATTTCCCATATCTCATTTTCAATGCTACCATACAGGAACTGTTGAATATTTTGAAATTAATTTGACTGGAAGCCGTTGCTGCCTCAGGCAGCAACAGCTTCCAGTCAAATTGATTTCAAAATATTTATCAGAATAAGGTTTATATCGTAAAGAATTTACTCTTTCAGAGGTTTGTCAGTGAAACGGTTAATGGGATACTGTAAATCAGCTTTTTGATGGCCAGTCCGGCCAAAACCAAATGGTGCAATGCTTTTGAAGAATGTCAATTTGCAGGCACAGAGACTATTTTTGGAAATTTATCACTCAAATACCTGGCTCGGTTTAATGAGCAACTCATTCTAGTGCTAAATTTTCAAAAATAGAATTCTTCTATAGCTTGGTAGAATTCTGGATCCATCAACCACATTGCATGTATCCTATAGGCATCAATCATGCTGATTGGTAATCTCATTCTAACTCCGTTAGTAAAACAACACATTTTAAAAAAGAGTCTTCTCTTGGCCTGCAACTAGACATTGGAGAAGTTAAATTTTACTTTCTGGACAAATCTTCACCATTTAAGGTCTAAGGCAGGAACCTTCCATAAGGATGCGATAACAGAGAGGAAAGTGGAAGCAGCCCTCTACCATGAGCTTGGCCATCTTCCTGAGCTTGGTCTTACATTATGTATGGGATTTAAGGCATGTCATTGCGTCAGATAAATAACATTTATAATGTGAGAAAGTTTAATTAAATTAATTGGATGGGACAGGCTAAGGAATGGTAAATTGGGCTGAAAGGTTTGGCAGTGACTGCAATGATCTGCAAGGCACATCGCAATAAACAAACAAACAAACGGGAAATAATCATTGAAACCGACACATGCATAAAGAGAGACATACATGTAATAACAGACACTACTGATAGGCATCACAATAGAGGACAGACCTATACTGGTGCATACCATGTCCAAGGCCACTTCTGTGTTAGAGAGATCTAAATGCACCAGGCTGTTGGGTTGAGCCAAAAAACTGTACAAGTTCTGAAAAATACCAAGCACCCGATATAATCAACAAATAAAACTACTATGCCCATCAAATCAATACTTAGCAACGCAACACACACACGAATGCAATAATCACTTCCGTGCTGAGTGTATTGAACCTTTCCAGTTTATCATTCCATCATATGACATCATAATCAACTACCAGTACATGACATCGAGAATGATGACATCATGAATGACGTAATTAAGTTTGTCACTAACGCATAATTTGTGACGGAGTAAAGCATTGTTGTACGATTTGTATGTCGTTACTATTTAATAAACATGCTGCTGAATATTTTGTAACTAATTTGACAGGGTGCTGTTGCTGCCATTGGCAGCAACAGTATCCAGTTAAATTAGTTTCAAAATATGCAACAGCTTACATAAATAGTTTTCTGAAAATTGATAGTCAGGGAGTTAAGGGGTCGATCGATCCCAACAGGGGTGAAGTGTGGGTGGAGCTTAGCTAGAGGTGGGTGGGGCTTAGCTAAAACTGGATTCCTCCATTACTAATTGATTATGATTATTCTAGTATGATCAAATTAATTAAATAATCATTTATTTAACCCTTTAACCCTCGAATTTGTTCAAGACAATTTCAATTTTCTAACAGAAAATATCCATTTGCAGACCAAGAGAAGACTATTTTTGAGAATTTATCACTGGAATGACTGGCTCGGTTATCAAGCCAGTCATTCCAGTGGTAAATTTTCAAAAATAGTCTTCTCTTGGTCTGCAAATGGACATTTCCCAAGACCACCGCAGAAGATGTTTTTGGCTGATATGAGTGTTAAAGGGTTAAGTTAGATAGTAGAGGATCCACCTTTGTCAGTGTACTCAAGCAGCACAAGAATACATTACTCATTTAACAATTAACATTCCATTATCTTAATTTCAAGACAGTTATTCAGGAAACCATGTCATAAGATAATCTAAATGTGTGCTTATTGACTCGCAGGACTCAACTGATATGTGACAGTTGAAAACTTGAACATGCTACTGCCCATCCTATGACCACTCGCCAACTAGGAGCATAAATAGAAGTGAGCATAAAAACTGTAAGTCATATTCCATGTCATAGACTGAAGACTAATGGGCAAGCCCGTTAAAACTGGCTCATGCAGTGATTTTGAGGAATGGTCATTTTGCGGGCCGACAGAAAACACTATTTTTGAAACTAGTAAAATTTCAAAAATATTCATCTCTTGGTCTACAAATGGATATTCATTAAGCAAACATTGACATTTATGTGACAAATCTTGACCATTAAACTGATAATGTCACCGAACCCAGAATAGGTTCCCCTTGCTCCACGAAAGCATTGGTATATAGTTTTGATGATCATCATATAGCTAGTAATGTACACAATCACACCAGTGCTAACTTTTCAAGGTCAAACTCAATGATATGTACATCTTGACGATGTTCCTGTATATGTCTGGGTTATAAATGTTGAGCGGTCACTTAGTTATTCCAGTGACTTAATTAATTTAGTCATCAAGCCTGTGCTGTTATGGAGACCTGTTGAACTGGGTCGCCGTGACGTTGCCTTAAATCAGTTTTAGGGAACACAAAATGAGTTAACTTGGCTGCTGATTTTAATATGGTCATCAATGCGCTTTCTAATCACTAGGTTATGATAAGTTGCCATAACCCTTTAATAGTCCAATTTAGTCAAGAAAATGTAAATATCTGCCTATTGAATGCCAATTTACAGGCCAAGAGATGGAATTTTAGAAAATTTAACACTGGGATGAATTTCGCTGGTAAATTTTCAAAAATTTTATTCTCTTGGCCTGTAAATGGACATTCTACAAGACCATAACAGAGGATGGTTTTGGCCGGCTTGACCATTAAAGGGTTAAAGAGCTATAAGGCAACCTGTAGCAGGTGACCATAGGAAAGATTACAGCACAAGCCTGAGTCATGTTGCTATATCAACTATCTTCTGATGAATACATACATATACTGTTGAATGATTTCAGCATAATTTGACTGAATGCTTTATTGCATAAGGAAGAAAGTTTCGATCCATTTACAGCTAAATTATTCAGCAGCTTACCAATAAATCGCTATTGAAATAGAAGCATGATTATTTGCATCCACTTACAGTAACATCATCACCACGCATAGAATTATGAGACAGATTAAGTGTGTGTAATGAGCCAAGCATGTGTCTACTGGAAGCAAGTCCCTCGGCCAGCCGATTGACACCCTTCCCGGACAGACTACATCGAGACAGATTCAATTCAGAGAGGCCACGTGTCAGTTTAGCAAGGGCACCAGTTAAATGCTGGATTCCTGAAAAGACAGGTAAACATGTGTAAGCACAGTTTATTAATAGTACTATTATTGGAAATATAATTATGCTTTTATTAATCAAGGGAATGTTTTACTGCAGGAAATCAAACATTCATTTATTTCCAATTAATTGTTATCAAAGCAAGAATATGTTAATACATATGCATGAGATATCTAGATCAATTAAACCTATCAAAGTGACAGACCAAATACTACAGATTCTTTCTAATGTCAGAAAGTTAGTCGAATATTTTGAAACTAGGTTGAGTTGTGAATAAAAGTTGTTTCCAAACATATCTGCCAGGGTATAGTAACCATAGTTGCTTTGAAAATGATACTGGGGTGGACAGGGATAATGTCCACATATACTCACACCATCTAGGAGAAAGAAGCTAATAAGAAACGTGGCTACAAGGCAACTATGAAATCATGCTATAATTCTATATAAGCATATATATATATACATATATATATATATAATATAGCATAGCATAGCATGAGATAGCATAGCATATTACAGCACTGCATAGAACAGTAAGGTATATCAGAGTATAGTATAGCACAGTATAGCGTAGCATGGCATGGTACAACATTGCATAGCATACTAAGGTATAGTGTGGCACAGACCAGCCCAGCATAGAATAGCATAGCACAAAATCGGATAATTAGAACCGTACACTATTTAATTTTATACCTCTATCTTCTATGGCATTCTGAGATAGATCTAAGCGTGTTAGCTGACTTCCCATATTCGACAACAGCGCAATAGACAGTTTCTGAGCAAAATCTCTGAAGCACAAGTGTTACAGTTTAATGTCTTTCTAAATGCTCAAATAACAATAACTAGTATATAATTTATATGAACATCTTAATTTAATGATGGTTGAATATACGTTTATGTTTGATAACTTTTTATCATAATTTACATTTGGTTGTCTCCCCGTTAACTCTTCATGTGTCAACTTTAAAGAAAACGGCCTCTACAGTCGTCTTGAGAAATATCCATTTGCATGCTAAGAGAAGAGTATTTTTTTAAATTTACCTCTGGAATGACTGGCTCGCTAACGTAAATTAAAAAAAAAATTCTCTTAGCATGCAAATGGACACTGGCTAAATAAAAATTGGAATTTTCTTGAGCATTAATTACACCTTTGATGATTGTCCATTTGCAGGACAACAGAAATCTATTTAGTTTATAACTACCATGGTAAATTTACAAAAATAGCCTCCATGGCCTGCCAAAATTTAATTTTTATTAAAGTCTTGACCAACAACGAGCTAATTGATATCAGTAGTATTTTGAGCGCTTTGAGGCACTGTTGACACAAGGGGGGTTGAATAGAATGGGTATATTTTCCTTATAGCTCTACAATGTTCATCATACCAGGGACACGTTCGACTCCTAACCATAGTCAGCTATAGCCAACTAGAGTACCAGCCGAACTTCAAATAGTTAACTAGCTAGTCAACTATAGTCAACCGAGCACCCGACCTCGGTTCAGATAGTTAGTCCAATATTTGCGTAAATTTCAAAATGTCTGACTACGATCGCTTGCCACGAATAAATGCATATAAAAGTGTAAATATTTCACTAAATAACCTAGGTTTGATGAAATTATGCATTCCCATTGTATGTCGATGTTCCCAAGCCCATATTCCTTCCCACTTTATGCTATATGGGCGCTTTTTGACGTCTTAGCGGACAAAAATAACCCATTTTCGTAGCTCATTAAAACAGACGACAGAAAGGGTGAATAGAGACCTGTACCCGGCTCCAAATTCTCTGCAATAGTAATTGAATAGGGAACCGGGTACCATCGAACTATAGTTGACTAAAATCAAGTTCGACTGAGCATAGCAACTGCGCATGATCAGTAAACCATGAAACTGACTATGGTTAGCGAGTCGAACTTTACCTTGGCATCATATTACCACAAACCACTGATCTGTGCTGCTGTAACGGGGTACTAATGTCTCAATAGTTCACAGAATTCAGAGAATTGTGTAAAAAATAATGCATTAAATGCAAATCCATCTGTTTAAACTCTCTCACCAAGTGACAAAAAACTAGTTGTTTTAAAGCTATCCAGCGCAAACCAGATTTCTGATCAATTTTACGTTTTTCAGCGAAGGTAAGTCATTACTAGACTTTATTGGCAAGACTTATCTCCCCTGAAAAACATAAAATTAGAAATCAGAAATCTGGTAGCGAGTTCAAAATATTAAGCAAGCTCATGCGGGCTATCCACACAAACTGTCTAAAGTTATTAGCCAGAAACAAAATTCTGATGCACTAATGTCCTGTGCACATCACCCAAGAAAAATACATTATTTTCATAGTTTACATCAGTAATTCTCTGAGCATCTTAGGCCGTGTTCTGACTGGAGAGTTAATCGGGAATAACGTCATACCTCAGTATTGCGCTACGCCGGTTAAGTCTCTAGTGAGCCGTACATTCAATTTTCAGGATATTAATACAACCTAACACACACCACATACTCATTCAACCACATCATGCTACTTAACCCTTTAACCCTCAAATTTGTTCAAGAAAATTTTATTTTCTCATAGAAAATGTCCATTTTCAGACCATGAAGACTATTTTTGAAAATTTACCACTGGAATGACTGGCTCGGTTATTGAGCCAGTCATACCAGTGATAAATTTTTTTAAATGGTGTTCTCATGTTCTGTAAATTGATATTTCTCAAGAACCATGTAGAAGCCGTTTTTGGCTGATATGAGTGTTAAATGGTAAAATAAGGTAACTCTGACATTATAATTACCATAAGAATGAGATCTGACTGTCAATGTACTCACACTTTAATGCCAGTATTACAAAGATTAAGTTCTTCCAGCACAGCATTGCGTCTCATCACTTTCAGCAGTTCAGAACAGGCTTCCGGTACCTAGGTCAGAAGAAAACCCCGCATAAATTTAAAAATCTTTCCAGTGACAAAACATGCCTGAATCTCTCCCATACAATATCAGTATTGGAAAAAGAAACACGAGGTGCGCAAACGGCGCATAACACCCCGCCATAATGACAAACCAATGGATGAGAGCTATAAAAAAATAGCGCTTTCTTCCTCAGACCTAGACCAGGCATCCGATGAAGTTTCAAAGCGATCCGCTAAACAGTCATGGAGTTACCATCCGCAAACCAATATTCAAAATAGCTGCCGGTGGTTGGCAGTCATACTGGAATTTGGATCACCTAATTTTGGATCAGTTTCTTCCTTCGCCCTAGTCCAGCCATCCAATGAGGGTTCAAAGCGATCCGCTAAACAGAAATGGAATTATTGCATGGAAAACGATATTCAAGATGGCCACTAGTGACTGGTGGCCATCTTGGATTTAGGATCATCATCAATCTCAATAGGTTTCTTCCTCATACCTAGTTCAACCATCCTATGCAGGTTCAAAGCAATCCGCTAAACAATAACAGAGTTATCATCAGGAAACCAATTTTCAAGATGGCCGCAGGTGGCTGGCGGCCATATTGGATTTCGGATCACCATCGATTTCGATAGGTTTCTTCCTCAGACCTAGTCCAATCATCCTATGAAGTTTCAAAGTGATCCAATAATCGGTAGCGGAGTTATCATGTGCAAAGCACTCTGCCTCCTGCCTGGCCAGCCGCCATTTTTTTTGGGGGGGGGGGTGTGTGTTAAAAAATGGGAATTTAGGCTCATCATATTTTGACTGGAGACTCAAAAAAACATCCGCTTTTGTTTCTACGAGAATTCTTAATACTTACCAGATGTACTATTATGTCTATTGTCTAGTCTAGCTCAAAATAAATAATTAAAACTCCGCACTCTCCTGGTCCTGCCCACACTGTGTCCGGGAATTACCATAGCAGCAGGTACCGAGTCAATTCCCAATCACAGTCAGATTCGTCTTATATTTGCCTTGACAAACAGCGAAAGCAGCTCAGCCTCACCTCAGCGAGGCGGCTGAGGCAGGGCCATAGTACATCTGGTAAGTATTAAGAATTCTCGTAGGAACAAAAGCGGATGCTTTTTTGATTCTACTTCGAATAATACTTACCAGATGTACTATTATGATAAACTCCAGATTTCAACAACCAAGAAATACCGGTGGGAGGAGGTGAGGCTTGAACCAGCACTCATCTACCATCCACCAGAGAAGGTTGTGAAGAGACTAGAACCCTGGCATATGCTTGGGTTCTGCCATCTGACTCATAGAGTGCTAAACTTCCATGGTCTAGACCGCGCTCCACCCCTCTTTTGTCCACACAAAATTCAGAGGGCTGTCAATGGGGATGCAACACCCACCAGACCCGTGTCAGCCCCCAAGTCTCAGCTAGGTAAGTCCAGTAGAGTGCAAAGAAGCTACTACAACTTCTAATTTTGAAAAAATATCAGTATATCGATTAGGTTTTCAAATTGGAATGAGTCTAATGTCTGTTTGAGAGGATAAGTATACTCTTATACCAGACTATTTACCTAAGCAGTCTGGTATTTAGACTGTAAGTAAATTATTTATAGTCACTTAATTAATGTAAACACTCACCATTTTGAGTGCTTGGTCTTTTCTTGTTCATCACAGGAGCTCGGCCCAATCCACGGTCATTCTCAGGTCATGTGCATAGCCATTGTTCAGTGCAGGTGGAAGAACTTGTGATGTGTGCGAAATAGTGGTCGGATGTGGCTTAGTTTAGATTCGATAAGTTGGCGACGGCTACCGAATTAAGTGCGCTGGAGATGTCGCGAAGGTAGAAATCAGTAAATGACGACTCGGCATGGCATTGTGCTACAGACATGACCTCCTCTAATGAGACACCCTTATAAAGGGCCGATGATGCTGCTAGTGCTCGGACCTGATGGGCATTCACACGATCAATCTGCTTTCCTGTAGCGATTTTGTGCGACATCTGAATAGCGTCAACTATCCAACGAGAAATAGTATCTTTCGAGGCGCGCAAATGAGGAGCTTTGAGACATAACCACAGAGATTTCGGGTCATCTCTCCACGCCTCAGTACGTTTCTTATACATTTTCAGACATCAGACAGGACACCAAGCAGAAGAGTTTGGGTGGGTCATGTCTAGTTAAACTTGGCAAATTGATCGGCTGTCTTGGATACTTAAGTGACTGATTCTTTGCCAGGAAACAAAGACGTGGAAGTAGTCTTAAACCTTCACCCGTGACGACAAAATGGTCTTGTTCGGCAGAAAGCGCATGTATTTCGCTTCTCCTTCTCGCCGATGCTGCTGCAACCAAGAAAACTGATTTAATAGTTAACAGTTTAATGTCTATAGATCTAATTGGTTCAAACCTGTAGAACAAGATAGATTCCATGCTGGGATAGGAATTGGCTCTCTAGGTCGCAGATTGCTCATTCCTTTAATGACTTCATTCAAAGTGTCATTTTCCACTCCTTCAATGGCCAGACTGGGAATGACTGAAGCTAATGCAGACTTATAAGCTGCTAGGGTTGAAGGTACAAGTTTGTCAACTTCGTATAAATGACAGATAAAATCTGCTACGTGTTGAACAGATGCAGAAAAGGGATCAATATCTCTTCCCTTACACCATTCTGCAAATTTGTTGATTCTATAATTATATGTTTTAGTGGTTGAACCTCTTCTGGCTGAAGCGACAAACTTCGCCATTTGCTCAGAAAAGCCACCCTTAATTGCACGCTGCTTGATAACATCCATGCAGTCAATTTGAACATTTCTGGTTTGTCGTGGAGGTACAGACCCCTGTTCTGAGAGATTAGATCTCTTCTGTCTGGAAGAGGGATTGGACTGCAGACCAGAAGGTCCAGCAGATCCGTAAACCATGATCGGCCTGGCCAATAAGGGGCGATCAGTAGCACTTGGCACATACCCTCTCTTATCTTTGCCAGAACCTCTGGGATGAGAAGCGTTGGAGGATACGCATATGCATACATTCCCTTCCAACTTATCGCCAGTGTGTCTACCGCTAGAGCTAGCGGGTCCGGTGACACGTAAGTGACCATCTTTGCGTTTTGTTTCATCGCAAACAGGTCCACATTTGGCTTGCCCCAATGTTTGAATAGAACCTCCGCTACCGATTGGTTGAGCTGCCATTCCGTCGGACGACAAACTGTCCTTCGACTGAGAGCATCCGCTAGGATGATCAATCTTCCTGGAATGTGTGCTGCCCGAAGAATAACATTCCTCTCTTGGCACCACAGCAGAAGGTTCCAAATCATCATACAAAACTCTGGTGATCTCGTCCCGCCTTGGCAGTTCAAATAAGACACCACTGTTGAGTTGTCTGTCCTTATTAGGACAATCTTGTCTTGAACTAAATTCTCGAACTCAATACCACTGCTAATAGTTCGAGAACATTGATGTTTCTGCGCATTGGTCCGATCCCATTCCCCTGACACTGACTGATCGTCCAATACTGCTCCGCAACCCGTCGTCGATGCATCTGTGAAAATGGACATCTGAGGTTGAGGAGGTTGTAGAGGAACACCTCGCAGGAGATTCTGTTCTGATAACCACCACTGAAGGTGGAATATCAATGGTGTTTTTACTGGTATCCTCAGAGATAACGGATCTGTTCTCTGAGACCAGAATGACATTAGATACATCTGAATTGGCCTGCGCCTGAGTGCCGCATAAGGAACCACCTTCTCCAGAGATACTAGTAAACCCAGTATTCTGAGAAATTGACGCGCCGTCAGATAGGCTCCTAGAGTAACTGACTCCAGAACTGCAATCAGGCTCTTGACTCTGCTCTCCGCCGGAAAAGCTACACCGTCTCTGAGATTGAAAAATATTCCCAGATAAACAAACTCCTGGGATGGAGTCAATTCTGATTTCTCTAGATTCACAATCCATCCTAGATCCTTTAATAAGGCTAGGACTACCTGTTGATTGTTGCGCAGAGTGACTGGATTCCCCGCCTTCAGCAGCCAGTCGTCTATGTAAGTATGAACAGCTGCGAAGATAAGTAGTCATGGCGAGAACCACTTTGGTGAAGACCCTCGGTGCTGTGGTCAGGCCGAATGGAAGCGCACTGAATTCCCAAACATTGTCTTGGAATGCAAAGCGAAGGTATTTCTGAAAAGGAATTGACATTGGAATATGAAAATAAGCATCCTTCAGATCTATCGACACTGCCCACATGCCTTTTCTCAGCCCTGTCATTACCGCTGCTACAGTCTCCATATGAAATTTGGGAGAAAGAATAAATTTGTTCAACGGTTTGAGATTGAGAATTGGTCTCCATCCTCCGGTACGTTTCGGAACGAGGAACATCATCGAATAGAAGCCTAGGGATGACTGATTGCGGACTAGATGAATCACATTCTTCTGATGAAGAGATTCTATTTCTGAGCAAATGGCCTCTAGACGATCGGATTCCCTTGGAACGGGAGTCCATAATGGAGTCGATGTTAACGGAACTAACGATTGACGGATGAGCCAGTCCGGTTCATAGCCGTTTCTTAACCACTGACAGACTAAACAATCTTGCACGACCTGTTCCCATTGGCTTGAGAACAGTTGAAGTCTGCCTCTGACGGTAGGAATCTGCACACAGCTGCCGGTCAAGATTGCACGAGAAGATGCTAAATCGCTTGGGTGAAGATTCTCGACTCCCTTCGTTCCTGACGTCACCGGAACTGATTCCGCCGGAAATCTGTCAGGACCGACCTCCACGGCCGCCCCGCAGTTTCTTGGAATATGACGGTCCGGAACCGCCGCCACAGTTATCCCTACAGTAACCGCCGCGGCCTGAACCGCCACCCTTATTAGAGGGCTTGTATGAGGATGACCGGCCAGGTCCTTGAGATCCGGATTCCCGATGGCCATCACGGCCAGGACGGAAGGGCGATCTTTGGCGCTGCCTCTGTTGCTCTTGCCGATGCTGCCTGTAGGACTGCTGCGGCTGTGTCCTCTTATTCGACTTTCACGACTTGCCGACTACTTCCTGTTCAGCAACCATTGACATGACCTTGGATAAGGCTTGTCGTGCCGAGCCGCCGAACAAGCCTGGACCGATAAAGGGCGCAGAAGACAATGCAGCCCTCATCTCCGGTCCTGGCTCTACACAATCGAGAACCATTCTCCGTCGCTCTGCCAATGTTCTGGTGATCACCCTGGCCAGGCAATCTTGAGACAAGCGCATGGTGTCCCGAATAATTCCGGGAGCAGCCTCTGGCACTTGTCCACCTTCCGCCGTGCAGGCCAGCATACCCTGCAGGACGGTACATCCGTGCGAGAGCGCAGCCATCGCTGCCCTCGCCGCATCTTCAATGAGCGCCAGCTCATTGAACGGATCTTTGTGAACTTGGGAAACTAAGGGACGAGAACGCCCCTTAGATTTCCCAGCCAACGGCCTATTCAGTGCCTCTCGTTCCCCGACGGAAAGCCGTGGAACCCTGGCATACTGATGATAGGCCTGCTCAGGAAAACGGACCCTACTCCTTATCCCTTTCGGGGCTTTGTGCAGCGCATACTCTGGCTGGACCAGACGGTATGCCGCAACCTCCAACATGTCGGAAGTCTGCGTGTCCAAAGGGAGCGTTGGCATGGCCGAAGAGCCACTTGACAGAGCGCTAGCCGCTCGCTCTGACATCCGTTCCATCGCCGGATCGCGCTGAGATCCTAGATCGGATGCCAACCCGAGACGGTCGGACATCCAGCCAAGAACCTGCACCCATTCAGCTTCGGTGCAGAAAACGGATTCGTCCATCAATGAACTACCGTTTTCATCTTCCCTTTCACCCTTGGATGAGAAGGCCACCGACGATCCATGCTGAGAGCTATGGGCCACACTTCTAATACCATGAAGCGCATCCATACCCCGACTACCAGAGGAACCGGGGTCCAACGAATCGCCGGACAAGGATTCACCGCAGTCCATCGGCTCCAGCACGGGAGGCGGGACCACGGCCGCTTTCACTACGGCAGGTGTCGGCATTCCGAGAGGAGCCGCACCTAACGCCGCCGGGATGCCACTAGGAACCGAAAACACGGCTCCACCGACAACGCAGGTTGCACAAAATCTGGATGGAAAAACTTTCTTAAATGAAAATTAATAAACACAACTTGGAAGTTAACTAACGTTAATACACCCAAGAATTAAATGTCGATCGACAATGAAGCTAAAAATCGGCATAAACAGAGTGCATGGATACGCGAAATAAACATCAAGGGCGCAGCCATCTTGGCTAAGAGCGCATCCATCTTAGAAATAACCGAGTCGCAAGAGAAAAGAACAGAGTACCCGGATTAACACTAAAAAGTTAACGGGTACCGAGCGACTCCAACAACGGCTACCATTTTAGAATAATGTGACAATTTAAGGGAATTTCAAAGTCATTATGGCATGAATGTATAAATTCTAGATTGATACAACCTGCCCGTGATGATTTCCCTTTGTCTTCCACGATGTCAACAATAACGCACTCCAACAACGCTTAAATTCAGTTAAAATTGACAATTTTAAGAGCTTGAAAAAACGTGACTTTCTCAAGTCGCAAAATAGACGAATCTGACTGTGATTGGGAATTGACTCGGTACCTGCGGCTATGGTAATTCCCGGACACAGTGTGGGCAGGACCAGGAGAGTGCGGAGTTTCAATTGTTTATTTTGAGCTAGACTAGATAATAGACATTATCATAATAGTACATCTGGTAAGTATTATTCAAAGTAGAAATGAAGGTACAGGCCTGCGACATAAATGACATAAAGCTAACTGGAAACCTAACAATTTGGCACATAAATGTAGAAATTATGTGAAAATATTTGTGTTGGAATGCTGAAACTCTGTGGCAGAAATGCAGTATCTGTTTCTTAAAAATGCAAAAATTTGGGTTTGAAATGTGAAAAATATGTGTCTGAAAGCAAAAGATTAAGGCCTGAATTACATAAATTCAAGTTGGCCATTGACACAACTCAACAATTCGAGTCAAAAGTGTTCAGTAGAATTGTTTATACCAATGATCATTCATGCAAAATTTGGTCAAAATATGCCCAGTGACTTTTGAGACTATTGTAATGAAAAAGATTGATGAACAGGTGAACAATAGCTGACACACTGATGGACAGCATGGCATAAACTAACTTCACCCTATAATGGTCAAGATTGTCAAAAAAAATTGCAATTTTTCTTCAGTGTATGGCCATTTGCAGGCTAACAGACATTTTTTGAAATTTTATCACCAGTCATTCCAGGCATAAATTTTCAGAAATTGTATTCTCTTGACCTCTAAATGGATAGTTCTCAAGACCACGGCAGAGGCTGATTTTGGTCAGCCTTACCATTAAAGGGTTAACAATAATAATCTTAACACAAGAGGCCTATAGCGCCTGCGTCCATAAGCACCAGTATTTGAATAATGACTGAACTCTTAACTGTCTGCTTGCTGAATTTCTGCAGACTACATTTTCTATGGGGGTTTAACACTGGATATGTTGAATATTTTGAAAAGTTTTTGACTGAAACTTGTTGGTGGCTATGTCATCAACAACTTTCATTCACATTGTTTTAAAAATATTCAGCTGCTCCAGAGTTATTGCCCATTGAAGTTGTTGTTTAGTGGTGTGCAACAGTCAGACAGTTAAACAGTTTTCCACTAGAATCCATCACATATAAAATCACAAAGCTACACACATCAGCATTTTCTTCAACATAACCATGGTTCTAAATGGCCCAATGGCTTGGAAGAAGAAGTACTAAGACAGCAGCGTTATTCAGTATTGATCTACAGGTGAATATTTTGATGACGGTAAAACCCAAAATGGCAGATAATTCACACAACTGCTACTTTTTAAAATACAAAATTTTGAACCAGCATAAATACATATATAAATAGTAATTCTTGATTTTAAAAGCCATCAAACAATTTTATGTTAAATTTTAATCGGTCGATAGTAGACAGGTATTTTCAGTGAACAAATTTATTTTACCCGATCCTGACTTGCCATTTCATGCCAATAACTTCAAAACATTTCAATCCACTCAACTAAACGCTTTGTTCAATGTAATATTATTAACTTAAATAGTAGTTAGAATGATAATTTCAAAAAGGCAGTAATGTTTTACATACCAGTTTGACATTTGATGCATTGAAGTTTGTGAACCAGGTGTTGTGCTCCAAGGCAGAAATTACTGGGATCAGATCTCTGTATAATAACAAAGAAAATCATTGTACATGTTAGCAGTTTAACCCAATGCTCATTTGTTGAGCAGGAGAATATTTTAGACAATTTACCACCACAATTATGGGCTCGATTGCGTAGTCAGGCACATTTTCTAAAGACCATACAGATGCTGCTCCTGGCCGGGTTAACCATTAAAACAATGTGGACCACATATTCTAGGTACCAAAAATTAAACCTACCATCAAGTCCTCTGGTCCTACATTCTACATTACTTTATGCATTATTTATTACACTTACCCATCAGGGGTCAAAATGTTTGCCTGTCTACCTGTCATAGACATGTGGATTTTGTTGGTAACAGTCATAAAGAAAATCTACCTGTCACATGTCACAGGTAAAGGGTTGACTGATTAAATATGTACTAAATTTCAACTATGAAATAGATATCAATTGTTGAGCTCGAAAACAATAATGTTAGAATGAATAGTACATTTTATTAACCCTTTCAATGATGAAACCCTCTTATCTCAGTTTAAAGAGACAGACAATGACTGTAGATCTGTTGAATATCTTGAGAATAATTTGCCTGGAAGCCATTGCAGCTTAAAGCAGCAATGGCTTCCAGTCAAATTATTCAACAGCTCTCTCGTGCTGTTGCCTTGAAATTGAGACAAAAGGACATCTGTAACCTGTACACCAATGTTACTGAACAGGTAATACTCTGAGCATAACAAGTAAAACAAAATACTACCCGTCTCTCGGGACAGTTGAATAATTTTAAACATTTCGACCCCTGCCTATACTATCCCCTTAAATTAAACACACAAATTTCACTCACTATACCAACTCTAGTTGGCAACCATTTCCTATAAAAGCAGCTTAATAACATGTAGTCACATGACAAGATCAATCAATGAGGACCAGAGTGGAATAGTCATCCTGTTATTCATCTCAATAGCTAAGTTTTTCTGTTGACCAGATAGCAGACAATCAATGTGGTGCAGATGAGGTAGGACCTTCCTAATTACATATACATGTATGCTAACGTACATTTTCAAATGTATTTTCTGTGTGAATAGAGATCATCGAGGATGTTCTTAATTTCTTAAGATCCATTTTAATATCAACTAAGTAATTCTAAATTACTATTTTTTCAGAAATATCACAAATTACTAACTAGAGGCTCAGACTTGTGCATGTCGAACATTCAGGCCATTTTGAAAAACTGTTACATTCTACCTAATGGGTGAATTCGATCTGTCACTTAAGTATATGATGTCATAATTAATTAGGTTAACATCACAATCAAAATGTGTAATGAAATAGGTAGCTAAATCCGTCATGACTGTCATTGTGTACAAATTGTATGTCATTACTATTTAATAACTATTCTATTAAATATTTTGAAACTAATGTGACCAGGTACCAGTGCTGTCTTAGGCAGCAACAGCATGTAGTCAAATTAGTTTCACACTATTCAACAGCTTACCTGTATAGTTTTCTGGAAATTGAGATTCAAGTTCAGGCTTCGATTGATCCCAACACGGGCAAAGCATGGGCGGAGCTTAGCGAGAGAGGGGTGGGACATAGTTAAAAGTGGATTCATCTATTCTCAGATTGGACGCCGTACTCCGGACACCATACTGATCGCTAAATTCAGCCATCATTCAGTTAATGTATGGTTCGACAGAAATTAGTTATTATTTCTCAGGTTAATAAGAATTTCATATGATAACTTAACAAGAGGCCCAAGGGCCTGTATCGCTCACCTGGACCATAGGCATTTCAACTAGAATGGTCATTAACAATAAGTAGAGCTCTAATGAGTTGAGCAGACTTGTAACAAGAAAACAGCGGCCATGTTTCATTATGTATTAACTCCTCTTGAACAAACTTTAATGGCCATTAGTCATCAATATCATATCTCCCAAATTTTGGCCCAATCCGTTCAGTGGCTCTGGAGACGAAGTTGCTTTCATGAAAACCAGGCCATCCAAGATGGCCGCTCAACTATTTGGCAAATCAAATTCCCTTGAACAAACTTGGTTCAGCTCATGCCCTAAATGGTATTTTATGAGCTTTGTACTTTGTACTTGAGTACATATTCTGTACTTGTAATTTTGAGTAATTCAGAATACATGCTGAATACTTATCCCTTTTTCTATGTATAAAAATTATATGCATAATTTATCAGTTTCATTCAAAATTCGAAGCACTGGTTCTCAGAGGTAATATGAAATCTAGTAAATATTTCAAAACAATTTGACTGACTTGGTGCTATCTGCTCAAAATTTTGAAATTAATCTGCCTTGTAATATATTGATTTGTTTTTAAGTTGTTTTAAAATTGAAATTTTGGATGTTTACCTGGAAAAGGGCAACTGCTGTTAGTAGGCATGCTTATTGGGAATAAGATAAGAAGCGTTTGACCAATGACACTCATGAAACCTTTTTATATAAATTTCAAGGCTGTCAGACAGGAAACTGTTGAACATTTAAAAAAATAAATTTACTAGAATCCATTGCTGCTTGAGCCAGCAACTGCTTCCAGCCAAATTAATTTCAAAATATTTAAAAACTGTGCTGTTATTTTGATTTTAAATTGAAATTCTGGATGCTGGTGTTCTTCTTCTTTTCGTTCGCTGATCATACCGCCAGTCCTAAAGTGACTATCGACATGATCAGAAGCGTTAAGTGCATGGATCCATGGTTTATTAGAGTGCACCGTGCGGCCTGGATCCTCCGTCTTCAGCACTCGAGGTTTCTGCCAGGGTTACCTCACCCTTACCTCCTTTAGTCGCCTCTTACGACACGCAGAGGATACGGAAGGTGTATTCTAAGCCCCACCTACAGGGCAAGATGCTGGTGTTGAAATGCGCAATTGCTGGATGTACATTGTATGCTAATTGGAAATAAGATTACACAAGTAAAGCCCTCTTTATCTATCTTTCAAGGCAATCATATAGGCAAGCTGTCACATATTTTGAAAATAATTTGTCTGGAAATCATAATTGCTGCTTAAAGCAGCAAGACTTACCACCAAATAACTTTCAAGATGTTCAATAGAATCTTTTTTAGCAGCATAAAAATGGTAATTCATGGTCATTTATCATTGAAAGTGTTGATAGATGTAGGATGGAATAGAACAGAGTTTGTGCAAGCACACAAACCATATGTCAACAAATACCTGGCCTGGGCAATTACATGGCTACTGATAAGACACCATTCATGCATGATAGGTCTGACAATGAAATTGGACAAAGCCCATCAATTTCAGGCTTTATAGACATTGCAACTCTTAACCTTTCAATACTCAATCCAGCGAAAAAAGCCTTCTGCAGTAGTCTTGGAAAATGTTAATTTGCAAACCAAGAGAAGACGATTTTTGAAAATTTAACACTGGAATAACTGGCTCCATAAGAAAGCCAGTAATTCCAGTGGTAAATTTATAGAGAAAATGTGCAAATTAACAATTTTTATGAGAAAATTTAAACTTTCGTGAACAAATTTGAGGGTTAAAGTTAATGAATGTTAAGATTACATAAACTATTATAAGAATAAAGTTCAATGCTGAATATTTTGAAAAAGATTTGACTGGAAGCGAATGCTGCTATCAGCAGTAATGTTTATGAGTCAAATTAATTTCAGAATATTCACCATTACTACATGCTTTATCTGAGATAAATTATTTTTAATTTAACCCTTTCACTGATGAAGCCTTATAGTTATATTATACATTCATAGCAAGCATGATAGGAATTCAGCATATTCTTTATGAAGTAAGAAATGTTCTGTTAAATATTTTGAAAATAATTTGACTGGACGTAATTTCTGCCTAGGTTAGGAGCAACTGCCAATTAAAATGATTTTTTAAATATTCAACTGGTTATTTCTTGTTGTAATGAATTTGTAATTTTTTCTGTATCGCTAAAAGCGTTAGTAAATATTCTGTGAGATATTTTGACACTAATTTGGCTGGGAGCTAATGCCTCCCATGGTAGCAACTGCATTCAGTCCAATTATATCAAAAATATTCACCAAGGTACATGTACCATTGTTTAGTAAATAAATAGAGGGAAACACCACTACAGAAGCCATATTTTATATTTACATGTATATTTACAGCATTCACAGTAACTCCGCCCCATATAGCAAGCACCGGGTAATATTATAGTATGGCTGTTCTCGCCCACCCCTCCATAGCCACCTTGGATGACATTTTGGTATTAATAGTATGCACTTGTACTCGTACTCAAGTACATTTACAATGTACTCGTACTCAGCCTCAGTACAATTGCTAAAAAGTATATGTACTTGTACTCAGCCTCAAGTATTTTGCCAAAGTACTCGTACTCAACCTCAGTACAGCTGCCTGTACTCGACCCCAACCCTGATTATAAGGATAAGAAACGAGTCAAAAGCCAGTCAACTAGGCGTGACCAATCAGACGCCAGCCAAACTAGTCTTACACAATCATAAACCAGCACGGTTTCAGAAATAGCCATATTCATGTTAAGCAGTCCTAAGTAACCATGGGCTGAAATCTCACAATTAAGGCCCAATAAATTATGACATGATCTAAAGCCATGAAAGCAGCAATGACCCAAAACTACTCGAGACCAATCTCTTTATATGAGCACGCAATAGTCATCAGTAATACCCACATCTCCCTAACAGACAGGGATCTCTGTGTCACTTTACCACTGCTTTTACACCGCATCAATCCCATTTATCACACATAGACTCATCTCCCCATACAGTACCAAGTGATAATTAAACAATGCTATAATTCCCAGAAGGACAATCCCTGACAGGAGCTATTGCTTCCTCCCTTCTCCAAAACTAGCCATACAGTAAATGACTGTCCTGGCAGCACATCCAGTATTAGCGTATTAGGAAATTCATGGATGCAAGACAGCTTGAAGATATCACACAGTCCTGGCTCCATGTAGGTAGAGAGATTTGCCATTTAGAGCAAAGCGAACTTAGCGAAAAGCCAAGAGGATCTCTATACAGGCCACCAAACAGGATATAAAAGCAGGAGTCGGAATTCATTTTTAGGCATTCAGGAGTCAACCAGAGTGCTAAGCATCAGGTATTATTAGATCAAGCAGAGCTGTTGCTTAGCATCAAGTCTGAAATTCATTATAAAACAAATATAAACTGTAGAAACAAGTTGTGTGCAGGTATAAAATGCATTGCGATGTATTGTATGCATGGGAAGAAGTAACCATAATAGTTTGAATGACAAGAACACGGTAGCCAGGAACAAAGACTTGGAAGATGGGGGTGAGTACCTAGCTTTCTTACCCACACACTGCCCTATAACAAATAGATTAGAATGAGCTAATATATCATAAATATGCATAACATTCTAAAATTAATGTGATTTACATACATTAGCAGAACGTGGCTGAGGCATGTGAAATACAACCCTGCAAGACAAATTCAATTGAACCCATACAGACATGTCCTGCCCAATGAGACTCTGTGCCTATGAACTCAAAATTATTTCAACAATTTAATGGTCAAATTTAATCAAGAAAATTTCAATTTTCTCATTGAAAATGTCTACTAGCGATGCCAAGAGAAGGCTATTTTGGACAATTTACCACTGGAATGATTGGCTCAGTTATCGAGTGAGCCAGTCACTCAAGTTGTAAATAGTCAACATGAGCTCCGCAAACGGCGCATAATGACAGGGGGCCCCACCCCTCTGATGACAAACCAATGAATGAGAGCTATAAGAAAATAGCAACTTTTTCCCCAGACCCACACCAGTCATCCTACAAAGTTTCAAAGTGATCCGTCAAACAGTCATGGAGTTATCATCCGGTAAACCAATTTTCAAGATGACTGCTGGTGGCTAGATTGGATTATCATCAATTTCCATAGCTTTCTTCTCCAGACCTGGTCCAAGAACCCTATGAAGCTTCAAAGCGATCCGATAAACTTTAACGCTCTCATGTAGAAACCAATTTTCAAGATGGCCACCAGTGGCTGGCACCCATCTGGGATTCAGATCATCGTCGATTTCGATAGGTTTCTTCCTCAGATGCAGTCCCATTATCCTATAAAGTTTCAAAGCAATCCAATAAACGGTAATAGAATTATCGTCCCGAAACTAATTTTCAAGATGGCCACCCTTGGCTGGTGGCCATCTTGGATTTTGGATCATTGTTAATTTGATACGTTTTTTCCCCAGACCTAGTCCAATCACCCTATGATGTTTTAAAACGATCGGATAAACGGTAACGGAGCTATCATATGGAATCCAATTTTCAAGATGGCAGCAGGTGATTGGTGGCCATCTTGGAATTTTGATCATTGTTAATTTCCATAGGTTTCTTTCCCCCGACCAAGTCTAACCACTCTATGAAGGTTCAAAGCTATAGCATAAATGGCAATGGATGTAACATCCGGAAACCACTCTGCTGACTGTCCAACTGAACGGCGCCATCACATAATACCACGCCAATTTTTTGGCGGGGGGTTAAAAATACCTTTCTTTTGGTATGCAAATGAACATTCCTAAAGCCGGTTTTGGTCGGCTTGACCATTAAACGGTTAAACATTGATTTTAAAGATTAAACTTGGCCTATAGAATCTTTAAAAAATATGATAATAATACGAAATAATAATTATCCATTAAAACAAGGATACATTTTTTAAAGGGCAAATACTTTAGATTATATTGATAGTCAAGGTTGTATTGACTTGGCAAGAAGAGTTACAATTTCACAGATATGTAAGTTAACCATCTGTTATAATGGAAGCTAGGATCCAATCTGTCACACAAGTATCTGATGTCATAATCAAAATCTGTCCACTTGTTAGCCGACATTACAATCAAATGACATAAGTCAAGAGACAATGGTCTGAGAGTAACCATCTGAATTGCATGTTTTTGGTTAGTTTACAATTTAATAAAAATTCTGTTGTTTATTTTGAAACTAACTTGACTGGGAGTTGCTAAAAAGTAAACAAACATGTGGACTTACCTAACAAGCCCATTGGTGCCTAGTTATTGCTATATAAACAAACCTGCCAAAAATTTCTGCACCGACCAAAAAAATTGTGCTCCGCCAAAAAAGGATTTTTTCAGCACCAAAAATTGCTGCACCGCCACCACCAAAAACGGCTGTACCGCCACCACCAAAATGGATGCACCGCCAAAATACACAATTTTCTGCACCACCACAACGGTAGCACTGCCAAACATGGTGCACCGCTCAAAAAGTGTACCGCCACAACGCCCAACCCTAGCACCTCCAAAAGGTGTTGCACCAGCAAAAAAGTATAAAAATGCCCATATTAGGGCATCCTCCAACCCACTTCCGGTCCATGAGTGGGAGAGTATAAAAGGAGCCGACCCACAGTGCTCATATGATTCAGACATTTGGTCCCACTAAGAGAACAAGCGCCAGGCATACTAGAGATGTCGATATATAGACTACATAGTTAGTACCCTATACAAACAAACCTGCAATCCAGATGATCAAAGTCCTTAAGACATAATTCTCGTGAATCCTGGGACAGGTAGATCGTATCAATATCCTGTGACAGAAGATAGGCAGAAACTTGATCAGAAAATGTTTATTCTTAAAGGCTTAAGATTAGATAGGAAATTCAAAATGTATGCTTAATGCGTAACCCTTTCACCAATAAATCCCCTGTATCTCAATCTTGAGCCAAATAAACAGGAAAGCTGTTGAATATTTTGATAGTAATATGACTGGAAACTATTGCTGCCTTAGGCAGAAATGGCTTCCAGTCATATTAATTTCAAAATATTCAAAAGAATATGTTATACATCGCAAAGAATTTACTTCTTTTTTTTTAGATTTGTCATTGAAAGGGTTAATGTCAAATTTGCGGTCCAAGAGACTTTAAATCATCAATGGAATGTCTGGCTCATTTATCGCAACAGTCATTCCGGAAATACTTTTTAAAAAACAGTTGTCTCTTGGCCTGCAAATGGACATTTCTCAGACCATGCCAAAAACGTAATTTATTTCTTGCCTTCCTGAAAGGTTTACATAAGTACGGGCAGCGTCATAAAATATTATATGTCCCATCAACATGGTTTAAAATACCATCATAAGCAGATAATACAAATGAGATGTTAGCTGACAAGTTAGTAACCCTTTAATGACTAAATTTCTTTGAAAAATTAAAATATGTACTTATTGAATGTCCATTTGCAGGCCAAGAGAAGACTATTTTTGAAAATTTAACACTGTAATGACCGGTTACCGAGCCAGTCATTTCAGTGGTAAAAATTTCAAAAATAGTCTTCTCCATACCTGTAAATGGATATTACTCAAAACCACTACAGAGGCCGGTTTTGGCCGGTTTCGTCACGAAAGGTTTAAAAAACAATATTATTTAATCATGTTAATGGTCAAGATTGCACAGGAAAATTTAGATTTTTGATGAATGAATCTCTATTTACAGGCTAAGAGGTTATTTTTATACAGAATATATGGGAAACTAACACCCTCCTGTTTTGGTTACACTGTAAAAGGTTTCCGAATTGTTCAGATTTTTTTTCTGATTTTTCGGATCACATTCAAAGTTGTGGAATCCTAGTATTAGTATTGTGGAATCACTTGCATCAAAATTTGAGCTAAATCGGATCAGTTTTTTAGATAGAGCACCGTATGAAAATGCACACACACCAGAATGCAATATGCTCTTCCATTTACGGGGTGAGGGTAAAAACATGAAGGATAAGTTGGTGCAATGGAGCTTTCCAGTTTATTCATCCATCATCTGGCGTCATTATCAACTATGTGACATAGGCAGCAATAGCACCCAGTCAAATTAGTTTCAAAATATTCAACAGCTTACCTGCATAGTTTTCTGGAAATTGATAGTCAGGGAGTATAGGGAGCAGGGCTTGGGTAACTGATAACTGTAACTGACTGTAACTTAGTTACATTTTTCATGTAACTGAAGTAACTTGTAACTGAAGAATTTTTTTAGTTACAGTAACTGAAATGTAACCAGTTACATTGCAAACTGCAATTTCAGTTACTTTTAAGTTACATTTGAAACTTTTTTACCAAATTTATTACAATTTTCTTAATTTGCGGGTACACGTGACACTCCAATACCCCTATTTCAATGTAATCATTCAGGTAAGCTGGTGAATATATTGATGCTAATTTTACTGGAAGATGTTGATGCCATGGGCAACAACTTTATTTCCAAGCGTAAGTGATATTTATTTTAGAAATTTGCCTTTGGAATGACTGGCTTGATTATTGGGGCAGTTATTCAAGTGGTAAATTTTTTAATATAAATCTTGTAGCCCACAAAATAGACATTTCTAGACCAATGTTGACCATTAAAATGTTAACCCACTCTATATCTGTATATGTGATATTTTAGTAATGATAATCTGAATGTTATTGCTACACCAGGCAACAACAACCTTTAGTCAAAATCTTATACAGTTTTTACATTAATCTACAATGTAGCTTAGAAACATGTTGTTTACTAAATCATTATAGAAACAGAATAAACTGTTACCTTTTAAAGATTAAATTTGTTGAAGAAAACTTTAGCTTTCTCATAGAAAATGTCCATTTGCAGACCATGAGATTATATTAGAAAATTTGCCACTGCAATGACTGGCTTGGTTATTGAGCCAGTCATTCCAAAGGTAAATTTTCTAAAATATCTTATATTTGTCTGAAAATGGACATTTCTCAAAACAACTGCAAAAGCTTTTTTGTCCAGCTTAGTGTTAAAGGGTTAAAATCATTAAAAACACCAACTCTTGCATTGTAAAGAGTTAAATCTGCCACAGTATGTGTTAACAGCATGTCCTGTTTTTTTCTTTATATACTATTGATTAGGCCAGCTTAGGACATCATTTCTCAGCAATTATACTCAAGCTAAATTCAATTCACATAGGTGTGGTGATAAAGATTAAAGGACAATGCCATTGATAAAAGTCAAGCCATCAACCATTTTGGTATAGCAGACAAAATTTAAAGGCTGTGGAAGTAAACTAGTGTACTGGAAAGCTGTTGAATATTTTGAAACTAATCTGACCTGAAGAAACTGTTGCTGCCATATGAAGCAACAGCTTTTGAAAGTAAAAAAATTGTAGTAAGTATAAAGTACTAGGCAGATTATCTGATCGGAATCAATTTGCCACTGAAAATAATGAAAGTAATGAATTATTTTCAAAATATTTAAATACCTATTTGAAATTAAGCAAACATCAAAGCTGATGGACATTTGGAAGCTAATTTCACTGGAAACTGTTATATTGCGTTGGCATGGTAGATGGCGGATTATCTTATCATAGAAAGTCAATGCTTTAAGGAAATCTGTTGAACACTTTGAAAATAAATTTCACTGAAAAATGTTGATATTTATGGTAGCAAAGCTTTCAGTCAAATTAGTTTCAAAACATTCAACCCATTATTTCTTACAATAAGATTAATGTTTGTTATATGGCATGTCTGGGTTGAAAGGGTTAGAGGAAGAAATATATATGTACATCTATGAAGGGTGTGGAATTATACTAGTGTCTTAATATTTTGGAAACAACTTGATTGACATTTGTTATTGCATGTGGCAGTAACAAAATTCAGTCAAATTTATTAAAGAATTTTCAGCAGGTTTTATATTTTATATCTGAAATGGATTCAGTTCTGTCAGTATATTTTATCAGTGGTTATAGTGGTATTTTGTTCCTACTATATATCTCAATTTGGTTGAGTACATTACACCTTTTATGATGACATTGATGTTCACATAGTCCTTTATAATAATTATCAGTCAAAGTAACTAATGTAACTGAAATGTAACTTTAGTTACATTATGCAAAGTAACTGAAATGTAACTAGTTACATTGCTCAACAAAAGTAACTGTAACTGACATAGTGCAATGTAACTGTAACTAGTTACATTTGAATGTAACTGACCCCAGGCCTGATAGGGAGCGATTGATCCCAACACAAGCAGTGTGGGTTGAGTTTAGTTAGAGGGGGGGCGGGGGGGGGGGGGGGGCATATCTAAAACTAGAAATGTCCATTATTTGACAAAGAACATGACACAGAATGATAATCAAATATTGTAAATATCCTGCCCTTACCCAAATAACTTCATCACGTTTTGGAAGGCTATGATAATCACACATACATGAGTACATATTTGAGAAACCACCACACGGACCGTGATCACGTTTCTCAACATCCTTTATCATATCGCGCATCATTCTTAAACGCTCCACTGGATAAACGTCTATCTGATTTATTAATCGTCTACAAATAAATGCAATTTAAAATTTATAATTATTAAGCCAGGTAAATTAACTGCTTTAACTCTGAAATATTCCTGTCTGCATGCTACATGAAATGACATATGTTAACCCTTTAATGACTAAATTTGTTAAAAAAATTTAAATAGGTACTTATTGAATGTCCATTTGCAGGTTGAGATGATTATTTTTGAAAATTTACCACTGGAATGACTGGTTATTGAACCAGTCATTCCAGTGGTGAATTTTCAAAAATAGTCTCTTGGCCTGCTAATGGACATTCCTCAAGAGCACTACATAGGCTGGTTTTGGCCGGCAGCATCGTGAAACGGTCAAAGCTGCACGTGAAGTGTGAATGCTCAATGACTGATACAAATGTAACGCTTGTTCTAAGCCAAACGCAAATTTATATGCAACGGTCAACTACACGTAAATCTAACCTCATTTCATAATAGCTATTCAGGTGATATAACATGACATTCATAGTTTATGCTTTTTATTATGCCGTTAAATAAAGATATTCAGGGTTTAATAGCTAAATGTGTAAACATTTCTCCAGTCTATGGCCTGTCATGATTTCTTTTTCAACAAATCAAAAAAAAACGTGGGTTTGCTTCATTATATATACACATTCCTAGCCAGGCATCTATAGTTTGGTAATGTTGTGGAAAAACAACCATACAGGTAAGCCGTTGGATATTTTCAAAGTAATTTGACTTGAGGCAGCAACTGCTTACAGTCAAGTTAATTCACCTTTCCAGAGTAACCACCCATCATATGACGTCATAATGAACTGCGTGATGTGTAGAATGACATCATAATGAATGACGCAATGACATCATAATGAATGACGTCATGAATGATGTCGATAAGTACGTCACGAATGCATATTTGAAGACGATCTATGCGTTGTTGTACAAATTGTTTGCTTTTACCATTAAATAAATATTCTGTTGAAGATTTTGAAACTAATTTGACTGGGCACAGCAACAGCACCCAGTCAAATTAGTTACAAAATATTCAACAGCTTCCCTGTATAGTTTTCAGGAAATTGATGGCTAGGGCATTCAAGGATCGATCAATACCAATGCGGTGAGGTGTGGGTGGAGCTTAGCTAGTGATGGGCGGGGGATAGCTAAAAATGGAAAGGTCCATTGCTAACTAGAATACGCAGTCAATGGCAGACCATCGAAATCATCCCGCTTTCGCCAACTTTGAGGTTCTGCACCACCACCACCCTAACCGGGATGTGCCTATGTAATTATGTCATGAATGATTCGATTTACTCCGTCTTAAAGGATTTTTTTACGTCATAAATTCAGCCTAAAATATTGTGTATTCGTAATGCAAATATTTTCGGCAAACTCACTCGAGTGGAAATGCTGGGAAGACCTGTTTAACAGATAAACCAATGTGGGTGATCATGTGATTAATTTCATCTGTTTCCACTTTCAAACTCCTGAACGTGTATGATTTTCCATCTGCTGTCAATGTGAGCTGAAATGACAGAAAGCAAATTGACGTATTGCGTGTCAGTAAATTGGTGCTAAGACATTTATACTTAGTCTGAGCACTTGTCTGTAAATGATATAAAACATGTAAATTATATGACGTTTGCTTACCATTGACCTGATATCTTTGCTATGGAAGAGCCAATGTGAACATTACAAAACAGTGTAAATTATTGGTTATAGTAAGATAATAATGGACCTTTCCAGTTTATCCATCCATCATTATGACATCATAATCAACTATGTGACATGGTAGGACGACGTCATAATCAATGACATCATGAATAACATATATATGTATGTCACGAAGGCATAATTGGTGAGAAGCTATGCATTGTTGTACGAATTGTATGGCTTTACTATTTAATAAACATACTGTTGAATATTTTGAAACTAATTTGACTTGGCGCTGTTGCTGCCATGGGATTACCTGTATAGTTTTCTGGAATTTGATAGTCATGGAGTTCAGGGATCGATCGATTCCAACACGAGTGATGTCAGGCTGGAGCTTAGCTAGAGATGGGTGGGTCAAAGCTAAAACTAGTCTCTTCTCTATGCTAATAAGCATCAGAGGTTAGTGGCTTTGACCTTTGCCCTTGTGACCTCAATGTCATTATGTTGATTTCTAACAACATAGCAAAACATGTATCCAAGCTTAGTTTCAATAGAGTTAAGCAATCATGAAAAATAAGTCGAGAAGTTTTGTGAAATGAAAAAAATTAACGCTAAAATAAATTGTACCAAAGGCAGTGACCACGACCTTTGACCTTGTGATCTCAATATTATCATGTGAATTCATAAACACCATAGGCAATCATGTATCCAAGTTTACTTCTAATAGGCTTAACATTGTCACTGATTAATTTCTCCTATCTCATTTTCAAGACAACCAACCATACAAGAACAGTTGAATATTTTGAAATTAATTTTACTGGAAGCCGTTGCTGCCTTAGGAAGCAACCGCTTCCAGGCAGATTAATTTCAAAATGTTCAACAGAATAAGCTTTATATCGTAAAGAATGTACTTTTTCAGGGATTTGTCGGTAGAAGGGTTAACACTTTAACAGTAAAGCAGGCCAAAACTGGCCTCTGTTATGGTCTTGTGGAGTGGCAATTTACAGGCCAAGAGAATACAATCTTTTTTTATTTACCGCTGGATAACCAAACCAGTCATTTCAGAGATTAATTTTCAAAAATTGTATTCTCTTGGCCTGTAAATGGACATTCACTAGGAAGATATTAAAATTTTCTTGACCAAATTTGATCATTAACCGTTTAACACTCAAATTTGTTCAAGAAAATTTCAATTTTCTCATACAAAATGTCCATTTGCAGACCAAGAGAAGACTGTTTTTGAAAATTTACCACTGGAATGACTAGCTCGGTTATTGAGCCAGTCACTTCAGTGGTAAATTTTCAAATACAGTCTTCTCTTGGGCTGCAAATGGACATTACTCAAGACCACTGCAAAAGCTGTTTTTGGCTAATATGAGTGCTAAAGGGTTAAACAAAATTGAAACATAAGCGCAAAACTTAATGTTGCTAAAAACAACATGACCAAATTGGCCACCAGACAAATAAACCAACTAGGTTCTCTTGAAATGTTTAAATGTGTTTAAAAAAATAGTGCAAAATCCAAGATGGTCATCACACAAATCGATCATTCAGTATCAATTGAACAAACAATCTTGATTGAATCTCTATGCCATAAGTAAATTGCCTAAATTCTACATTCTGTATATACGTTTCATACATAAAATATTGCAAAATATGTAATATTTATGTAAATAAAAGACCAGTTCTGGTCACATGTCCCCCGACCAGGGCTGTTTAGTACAACCTCAATTTTTAAAATCCAAATATTACACACTCTTTCTTTCAAGAAATCAAGGGGAATTACTCTGGCGATTACATACAGATTTCAGCCAAATGCAATCCCAGTCAAGGTCTCATGCAAAGGGATGTATTTTCAAAATTTGAATTGAATCCATCCAGGCTGACATTAACAAACGGAAACCAAATATTTTGCGATTTTTCAAGAAATCGAAGGGGATAACTCTGATGATTCTGGACACATTTTTGCCGATATGCAATCCCAACGAGGTCTTGTCATAAGGTGATATTCCAAATTTGAAATGAATCCCAGTAGGCTAACTGAAGTTATCGTGCGGAAACTATATATTTTACAATTTTTCAAGAAATCAAGGGGGGGGGGGGGGGGCATGTGTCCAGACACATTTTGCCGATATGCAATCCCTACCAACGGCGTGTAATAAGGAATGCATCCATTCAAACTAATTGAGGTTATCGAGCGGAAACCACATATGTTACGATTTTTCAAGAAATCGAAGGGGATGACTCTGATGATTCTGGACACATATTTGCCGATATGCAATCCCAACGAGGTGTTGTCATAAGGAGTTGACATTCCAAATTTGGAATGAATCCATTCAAGCTAACTGAAGTTATTGAGCGGAAACTAAATGCGGATGCATGGACGCATGCATGGACTGATGGAACCCATTTCTATAGTCGGGGGACTAATAATAGATATATTGAAGACCCCGGGGAAGACCAGGGATTTTGTTACTGATCGGTTGACCTTCAATAAATAAAGCTTATCGGTATTATTATAAGGATGCTTCTTGCTAAAATTGGATTGAAATCAGCCCTGAAGTTTTTGAGAAGTTGCACAAAGAAATAGTTAACGCAAGACAGATGACGATTGGACGGTCGCAAAGGTTTTTAGGCTCATTTGGCAATTCTGGTGAGCTGAAAAGACCCTCTGCAATGGTCTTGAGAAATGCTCATTTATAGGGAAGATGACTACATGTATTTTGGAAATTTTATCACTGGAATCGTTGGCTCAATAAGCGAGCCAGTGATTCCCATGGTTAATTTTCCAAAATACTCTTCTCTTGACCCGCAAACGAACATTTACTAAGCAAAAAGCTTTGATTTTCTTTATCAATCATGACCATTATAGGATTATTGCGATCTTACCTGGTTAGATTTCCTGCTCTCTATTGACTGAATATCGAGGAAATGTAAACTCAGTTCTACCTGTAAAGGAGATGAACAGGTATTGAAGCACAACACTTTATAGCAGATTTACCGCAGTCATGAGAGTAAGGTATCCCTAAGTAGGCTTGTTAACCTTTCCACCGATAAAATTCCTGAAAAAGTATAATCTTTACACCATAAAGCTTATTCAGTTGGATATTTTGAAATTAATTTCACTGGAAGTCGTTGCTGCTTTAGGCAGCAACGGCTTCCAGTCAAATTAATTTCAAAATATTCAACAGTTTCCCTCAACACTTGGCTTGAAAATGAGATATGGGGAATTCATCAATGAAAGGGTTAAGTACATGTATGACGTCATGCATATGACACGGAAGCACAGTATTTTGATTTTACTGTGCCATAATTGAGTATTTATAGCGCAATCATGTGCTGTTGATAGACAACATCGTTCTTACTGCACATGTAGATGTGACTAATCTTTATTGAGTTTGACATCAATCAGTGCCACTTCCAATGACTTTCAGTCAAATGATTTAGTTTTCGAGATATTGACAACAATTTGTGGATTGCTTTTGCAACGATGCTTTTGAAAAAACATTTAAGTGAAAATAGAAGACATCAGTGCTAACAACAGAAATTGATGACATGCAGTCAAACTTGTATAGACATCAAAACACATTTCAAAATATTTTAACAATATAGATGTCAGAGCACATAATACATATCTTAAAGATTTAGGCAGCACTTGGAGGGAAAAGGATAACCAGTTAATTTAGTTTTTTATCTACTACCATGACTATGGTAATAAAAGCTGTCATGTCCTCTGGCATCTATATTGTTGAATATTCTGGAATTTATTTGACTGAAAGTTGTTGTTTTCTAAGGCAGCAATGACTTTTTCAAATTATATTTTTAATAAACTTCAACTCACATTACCCAACACCAAAGAACTGAGCTAACTGATAACTGAGCTGGGCCACTCAGCAAAAGATTGTATTATGCAGTCCAACCTGCTCGACAGACCACCTATACTAGATAGTAATTTTACTGCATGCCGCCGCCAAACCGTTTATCCGATAGATTCAGAAATGGCATGTTTGAAATTAGCATACCTAAAAACCAGTACAAAACAAATTTCGGCTTCAAAATCCATCAAATAAAAGAATCTAATATGGCCGCCAAATACGTGACATTTTGATTGGTCCACGGCAGCCGTGTTTTTTAACCTATTAACTTCCCTTGAATAAAATTCAATGGCCCTTAGTCCCTAATCATATCTTCCAAATTTTGGCCTCAGGATACATTCAGTAGCTCTGCAGAAGAATTTGTTTTCGCGAAAGCTCCCTCATCCAAGATGGCCGCTAAACCATTTGGCCAATCAAGTTCCTTTGAACATACTTGGTTCAGCTCTTGCCCCATATGATATTTCATGAGTTTTCAATCGATCCTCCAAGTGGTTTTGGAGATTTTTAAAGAAATTTCTAAAAATATGCCAAAATCTAAGAAGGCCGGCAGCCAAATGGGCCGATCGACTTCCTTCGAACAAATTTGGATCTGTAAGCCCTAAGGATACTTCTGGCCAAATATAATTGAAAGCGGTCCAGTGGTTCTTGAGCAGAAGTCGCTTAAAGAAAAAGTTGACGGCCGGACGCCGGACGGTCGGTCGCCATGGCATAAGTTCACTTGGCCATTTTGGCCAGGTGAGCTAATAAATTGGTCTGTCTGTCATATTTCTGGCAAAGCTGTACATGTATGTCATTGTTACAATTATAACATGGTGTGACTTGTTAATTTAACAAGAGGCTTTTACACTCACCTGAACCATTAGCATTTGAACAGACATAATTCAAAAGTAACAAGACATAAAATACAAACACGAATTCTGTATGTACGATATTTAGAAGCAAATTAATGATGTATGTTAACTACACAATCAGATCGAAACTTAGGTCCAATGCAGCCAATGAAAAAATCCAATATAGACAAAACGCAAAATTTTTAACAAACTTTAATCAGCATTAGTTATCGATGAAATCTAATCTGTTTTAGCCCAACCCGTAGACATGATAGAGCCATTCCTCAAATGTCATTTTTGGGGAAAAGATGACAACTGGAGAAAACAATCAAAATTTTGAATTGCAGTTCTAGAGCCAATCATAATAGGGTTCATTCACCCAGCTTCTGTTGTAATCCACCAGGTGGTTCTTGGGAATAAGTCATTTAGTGTTCCTATTCACTTCCAATAGGATTTCCGGAAGTTATGGAAATCCAAGATGCCAATGAGAAGAATCGACGAATCAAGATTCTGGATGGCAGTTTCCGAGACTATCAAGACACAAATGGGGTATTTCTGTTCAAATTTGGTTAAAATTGGCCTATTGCCATTGATTGATACTGAGTAGCGTTTTAAAGGACTTCTGGAAAATTATCAAAAAATCTACAATTTTCACCCACTTAAGTGTACCATCATGGGCCCACCTAGGCAAATTCTGTTGAAATCCACAACGCAGCTAAGAAGGAGATGCATTTTGACAATTTCCAGTAAATTAAGATTTTCAACCCCCCCAAAAATGGCCAATCAAAATTCTGAATAGACATTTTGGAGAATACCACATGGTCCTCTTACCCGAATTCTTTTGAAATTCACCATGCGGCTAAGAAGAAAATTATGCATTGTGAAATTTTCTGGGGCATTAACAACAAGAGGCCCAAGGGGTCACCTGGACCATAGGCATCTCAACTAGAATGGTCATTAACAATAAGTAAAACTCTAATGAGTTGAGCAGACTTGTAACAAGAAAACAGAGGCCATGTTTCTTTATGTATCAACTTCTCTTGAACAAACTTTAATGGCCCTTAGTCATCAATATCATATTTCCAAAATGTCGGCCCAATCCATTCAGTGGCTCTGGAGACGAAGTTGCTTTCATGAAAACCAGGCCATCCAAGATGGCTATCCAACCATTTGGCAAATCAAGTTCCCTTGAACAAATTTGGTTCAGCTCGTGCCCTAAATGATATTTTAAGACTTTTGAATCAATCGCTCAATTTCGGCGAAGATTTTTAAAGACATTTCTAACAAGAGCTCCGCAAATGGCGCATAATAGCCCGCCATGATGACAAACTAATAAATGACAGCTATCAGAAGATATTTATTTCTTCCTGAGACCAGTAATCCGTATTAAGTGTCAAAGCGATCCGCTAAACGGTCAAGGAGGTATGGTCCGGAAACCGATTTTCAAGATGGCTGCCGCTGACTGGTGGCCATATTGGATTTCGGATTATCATAAATTTCGATAGGTTTCTTCACCAGACATATTCCAACGACCCTAGGAAGTGATCCGATAAATGGTAACGGAGATATCATCCAGAAACAAAACTTTCAAGATGGCAACCAGTGGCTGGCGGCCATCTTGGATTTTGGATCAGTGTCGATTTCGATAAGTTTCTTCCTCAGACCTAGTCCAACCACTCTATGAAGTTTCAAAGCGATCCGAAAAACGGTAACAAGAGTTATCTTCCGGAAAACAATTTTCAAGATGGCAACTGGTGGCCATCTTGGATTTCAGATCATTGTCAACCTAGATAGGTTTCTTCACCGGAGGTAGTCGAACCACCCGATGAAGTTTAAAAGCGATCCGATAAACGATAATGGAGTTATCATCTGGAAACCAATTTTCAAGATAGTCACCAGTGACTGGCGGCCATCTTGGATTTTGGATCATTGTCGATTTCGATAGGCTTCTTCCGCAGACCTAGTCCAACCACTCTATGAAGTTTCAAAGCGATCCGAAAAACGGTAACAAGAGTTATCTTCTGGAAAACAATTTTCAAGATGGCAACTGGTGGCCATCTTGGATTTCAGATCATTGTCAACCTAGATAGGTTTCTTCACCAATAACGGAGTTATCATCCGGAAACCAATTTTCAAGATGGACGCCGGTGGCTGGTGGCCATCTTGGATTTCAGATCATCGTCGATTTCGATAGGTTTCTTCCCCAGACCTAGTCCAACCACCCTATGAAGTTTCAATGCGATCTGACAAACGGTAAAGGAGTTATCATCCGGAAACCAATTTTTAAGATGGCCACCGGTGGCTGGCAGCCATCTTGGATTTCGGATTATTGTCAATTTCGATAGGTTTCTTCCCCAGACCTAGTCTAACCACTCCATGAAGTTTCAAAATGATCGGTCCCACGGCGGCCACATTTTTTGATGGTTTAACTTCCCTTGAACAAACTTTAATGTCCGTTAGTCCCTAATTATATGTCCCAAATTTGGGCTTGATCCCTTCAAACGTTCCGGAGTCGTTTTCGGGAAAACTAGGTCATCCAAGATGGCCACTGAACCATTTGGTCCATCAAGTCCTCTTGAACAAACTTGGGTTACCTCTTTCCCTAGATGATGTTTCATGAGTTTTGAATTGATTCCCCAAGCGGTTTCGGAGAAAAAGATGTTACCTAAAACCGGCCAAAATCCTAGATGGCTGCCGACCAAATTGGCCGATCAGCTTCGTTTGAACAAACTTGAATCCCTATATGCTAAGGATGCTTCCTACCAAATATAATTAAAATTGGCCCAGTGGTTCTTGAGAAGTCGTTTAAAGGAAAAGTTGACGGACCACGGACAGATGATGGGCGGATGGTACTTGGTCTTTCAGGCCAGGTGAGCTAAAAATTGACCAATAAAAATTCGGAAGAGAAAACCTAGAGCTAACCACCATATAGGATACTTCCAACACAAGCGGTTTAGGAGATACTTTTTAAAACAAAAGTTGACAGACGATGGACGAATGACGGATGGTCGTCATTGTATATACGCACTTGGCCATTCTGGCCATGTTAGCTAACAATCACTTAACACTTTAATCTTTACATCCCAGTCAAATAAATTTATCTCAATACGTTAACGGCTAACCCATGTCACTCTAGTGTCAATATTCTATGCTTTACTATGTCAATAGCAAAGAAACTGTTGTACAGTTCTCAACAATTTTGGTAAACGACAGCAACATCTTCCACCAAATTTGTTGAAAAATTTAACACCAGTTTATCTTTCAATTTAATTTGAAAATTTTAAATTTTGACAAAAGAGTGGTATGGGTAAACAAACAGGTGGACCCCGAAGTACAGTAGTACAGCTTAGTAATAACGTAGCTGTTTTCAAAACAAAAACATGTTAGTTAGTATAATTTTGAACACGATGTAAGAAATGTTCTGCTGAATATTTTGAACATACCATATTTCGCTTAATAGTAGCCTAGGCTTCTATTAGGACAAGAGGTGTTCAATTTCCAACCAAACATCTCTGAGAAAGGGGGTGGGCTTATATTACAGAGTTTTCCCAAAAAAGTTTTCTAAAATTGATACCACGGAAATTCAACGTATTTTCTCCAATAAAAATTCCCACTGCCTACGCCTATGTTTAATGTATACCTCAAAACATCACAAGGGATGTGAAATTATTTGATTTGAGCGCCTAAATATTGCGTATCCTTTAATAAAGATTGTTTATTACATCAAAATTGATCCACAATTTGATATAAAATGGCGTCACGAAAAAATACAAATCACATGATTCGTCTCCAATTGAAGCGTTTATTTTAGAGCGAGTACTCGGATATAAGTATTCTATATTAGCGTATAATATCTCGCGAGAACATGATGCCTCCCATCTCAAGAACCGCTGGCTCGCCAACTTAAGAAGCCAGCTATATTGTCGTTCGTAATAATTCAATTTGGATCATTTAATGTTGATCGGCGTTACAAAATTGATGCACATTTTCTCCCGTGCTTGTTGTTTGGTACATAAATTTGGTCTTAAAATATATTTATAAGGAAAGTATTTAATCACGCCAAGACTGTTTTATGCGCATTTTGACTACAAAAGTGTGGAATAAACTTTATTATATCTTGAACATACGTGGCCTACTATTAGTATTAATCTAATAGGCGGTCGAGATTTACAGATCCGAGGCCTCTATTGACTTCTAGAGGGGCCGGGAATGTATCAGGGCAGAGATCGGTCTGAAGTAGACACACCCTGTGACATAATTGTTATTATTATACACGCTATTCTTACAAATTTGCTCTTACGAAAAATTTTCTTGTACAGTCTGCTGAGTTATGGGGTGGGCTTCTAATACAGAGTTTTGCCGTTTTGAAACTGCTAAGAAATCATTGGAGCTCATATATCAAAGTTAGGGGGTGGGCTTCTATTAGAGCATAGGCTACTATTAAGCGAAATACGGTAATTGGATTGGAAAACGTTACTGACTTAGGCAGCAATGACTTCCAATGTAATTATGTTCAATGTGTTCAACAGTACACAGGTAAGTTATTTCTAGCACTACTGTATGGCATCACTTAACAATTTAGCCTATGCTGGCTCGACGCTGTGACATCATCGGACAAAATTAGACAACATAACTATAAACTATATACTATGAATCAGTGTTACTGTACCTTTACCGGAACCTTGGCTGTCAATACAAACACCCGGGTGGAGGAAAATGCCTGAAAATTTGGAATACAAAGATCGGTGAATACAGGAAACATGAACTTGCTTATCCCAACATTTTTCATAGAAATGACGTATTGCCTTTAAGTCTGTGTGTGCGTGTGCGTGTAAAATTGATTGCAATGAAACTCCACCGCAACTGTTGGACGGAATTCAACCAAATTTATTGTGTTACCAATATGAGTGCAGAGTGCTCTCCACAGCCCATAATGGCGACTTGATTGTAATATATTACTAAGCAGAATGTATCACATTCAATTTTCACCACCAACACCCACAAATGTTTTAGGTGTTAATGTACTAGGATAAATTAGTAGCATAATATATTTTTATTACTCACCAAAATTTTATTTTCTGTCTTGTCTGCTCGAATTTCCTGGCACACAAGGTTTCTGATTGACAGCTTTACTTGTCGATCCAACACATCACGGAGACTTTCTGTAATACAAATTGTATCCCTTTCAGTATTTGAAATTCCATGACTTTCCATGATTCAAATTAACAAATTCAATGACCTCCAAGAATCAATACTTATGTCAAAGATGATTCAAAATGTTCAACAGCATGTCGTGAATCATATGGAATTTACTACAATGTAATATATCCATGGGAAAAGGTCAACATGTGACAATTTCCGATACATTTTTAATAAAATTAAATTGAGATTTTCAACCAAGAAATTGATGAACAAAAATTCTGAATGGAAGGTCTAGAGCCTATGACTATAGGATCCTATCAACCTAACTTGATAGAAATCGGTCAAAATGAAGAGAAGTAATTTGACAATTTCCAGTAAATTTTTAATAAAATCTTAAGATTTTGACACAAATGATTGATGCACCAAAGTTCTGAATGGATGATCTGGAGCCGAGCACGATAGGGTCTTTTGACCAAAATTTTGTTAAAATCTGGCCAGTGGTTAAGGAGGAGTAGCATTATAAAGCAAAAATTGATGGATGGATAGACTAACGACGGTCGCCAGAGCATAAGCTCACTTGGCCCTTCTGGTCAGGTGAACTAATAATAATCTCTTGACAAATTATTTTTGAAATGTGTACAACTATCCTGCTAAGATCATATGAATTTATATCTTCCAGTTGAGTATTTTGAAACACTTTTGACTGGAACCTGTTGCTGCCAGTCAAATCAGTTACAAACTATTGCATATTCCTTACATGATAAATAATTTGTCATTTTATGTCTCAATGTCTGCAAAGGTTAAAAGCTTAAGACTCGCCCGGGTCTGAGGAGAGTACCTGGATAATTCTAAACTTCAGTTCTGGAATGTTCATGTTTACTGAAATGTCTGGATACGGCTGTGTCGTATCGTTCATTCCTGTGGCAGTTTGATATTGATCTCAGATGTTCTTGGATTCTGATTTTGAAGGTGCGTAGAGTTTCTCCTACATACTGTTTCTTACAATTGTTGCAAGTTAGTAGGTAGACGATGTTCCTCATCCGGCAGTTGCCTATAATCTTGGATCTGTAGGTTAGGCCTGTGTGTGAGCTAGAGAAGAATCTGTTTTTTTGCATCCATTGGAAGATGTTACAGTTCTGTAAGCACCTCCATGCGTCTGACCATCCGTCACGCTAACTCCTACCAAACCGTTTGGTGGAATTGAACCAAATTTGGTATGTTCGTTACCCATAGGAACGCGCTTTGCAAGACGCCATTTAGATTAGGTTCCGCCCCTAAGGGTGTGTGGCAGGGGTCAAAAGGTCAAATTGATTATAATGCATCTTACTCCAAAGCGTTGCACGGAATTCAACCAAATTCGGTATATCAGTTAATAATAGGAATGCGCTTTGCAAGATGAGATAAAGATTAGGCTCTGCCCTCAAGCAGGCATGACAGGGGTCAAAAGGTCAAATTCATTGTCCGTCTGTCAGTCACACTCACGCCTCAGAAACTTTTGGGTGGAATTCAACCATATTTGGTAAGTAGGTTACCCATAGGAATGTAACTTGTAAGATGATATTTAGATTAGGCTCCGCCCACAAGGGGGCGTGGCAGGGGTCAAAAGGTAAAATTGAATATAATACATCTCACACCCAAATCGCTGCGCAGAATTCAACCAAATTCGGTATGTGGCTCACCAATAGGAATGTGCTTTGCAAGACGAGAAATAGAGTAGGCTCCACCCTCAAGGTGGCGTCGCAGGGGTCAACTCCTCTGACACTGTTGGACGGAATTCAACCAAATTTGGTATGCGAGTTACCCATATGATCGCGGAGTGAAAAATTACATTTACTTATGGCTCCGCCCCTGAGGGTTGGTTGTGGGGAAGTGTCAAAAGTTCAAAGCAGTGAATGTGGAGATTTGCGATGACACGTCATCGACCGATCAATCTAGTTCTAAATTATATATGGTAGGCTGGCAACTTGCTACCCCTATAAGGACCAGATGACCTGGAGGGTCTGGTCTTATGGTTTACTAATTACATATACCTACCTCCTTGCATTACTATTGCTCTCTCCTTCTCTGAAGGGAAGCGTAGTAAGATGAATTTTTTACAGCCAATGTTTGCTGGGTATTGTGGTTACAGAGTGACTGAAGGCTTCTTCAGGAATCTCCATACTCTCTCTAATGATGAGATCCTTAGTAATTCGCTTGAATGCTATATCTCAGAATGAGGCAAGAAGAGGGTTAATCCAATACCCAGAGTCACTGAGTAATTCATTAAGCACAATGACAACCTCATTGGCTGATAGCTATCACATGACCTTGTTGTAGCAACCAAGACTTCATTCCTTTGACGAATCCAGTCATATAATCCAGCTTTATGCAGATCCATGAAGAGGCAGATGATCTGAATATCTGACTAAGGCTGAAATTCAAAATTAACCTAAATACTCGACAGAGGGGAGGCTTGAGATGGGCCGTAATGCAAGGCGGTAGGTATATGTAATTAGTAAAACATAAGACCAGACCCTGCGGGTCATCTGGTCGTTATTACTACATTACAACCTACCTCCTTACATTACTATTGCTCAAATACAGATTTCAACATTGCACAAAGCCCGGAGGGAGGCAAATTTTTGCGCAAAATTGATGTAAGAAATAGAAAAAATGAATACAAAGTTAATAAAAAATGAGTAGAGTAAGATACTACAAATGACGGTAATTCCTCAGAATTACTCTCATAAATAACCCTAATAGAAAGGGTACAGAAGCAAGAAGAAGGAAAGCAGAAAGGAGGACATTAAACGACCCCAAGAATACAAGAGAGAAAAGATGATCATGCAAGAATGAAATGAATAAAAATATAAAGTGTGATGAAAGAGGTGATATGAAAGAGGTGAAATACCCACATGAGAAAGAAGTAATGAACTCTCATCTTAAATAAAATTCTTATACGAATGAAGATTATGAAGGAAGAGAAGATGATGATGAAGAAATAAGTCATGGTCCCTGAAGCTAACGTCTGAATATTTTTATAGAAGGAAGAAGCACCAGAATCTTTAAGATAGAAATTAATAAAGAATTCTCTGATTTCCAGATAGCAACATGAATGAAATCATCAAGAGAAGATCCATAAAAATGGGCACAAGAGGTGGCAAGGCCCCCTAACATCATGGGCCTTAACACCAACTAATGAATTCTCCCTGGGAGAAGCTAATTCATGGCAAATTTTAATATTATCAACGAACCAACGTGAAATAGTGGTTAAAGAGGTAGGACTATCAACGCCTACAGCAAACGTAACCCCAATATGTATATCATCGGATCGCTTGCAAGTTGAACGGAATTTGTAAATATGGAGAGCCCTAACAGGGATCCAGACAGTCATCTGGAGATAAAGCAGAAAGCCTATGAAATATGATGTGTTTATCTAAAAAAACTCAACTGAGTTTGGACAGAAATTCTGACCTAGGACAGGCCTGGAAAAAACTTTTTCAACAGTATTCAACACTCTGCCAGGCACCAGCTACTTAGTACCGGACATCCAGAATTTGCTGGCTGTCAACACTATTCTACTTCACAGTGGTCTTTACTTGAACTTATTAGAAACATGTCAAAAAGTATCTAAACATATGTCATAATGATTATGATACACCAAAGGTAGATACATATTTTATGGCTTTGTCAACATTTGTATGCAGACTCTCTTGTTGCACACTGCAACTACTGGGACTGATTAAATCTGAACCTGACAAAATGTCAGGAAAAGGCAAGACTGTGCCTGACATTTGGTAATTTGGTGCCTGACAATGTCCTTGACAGGCACCCTACTGTATTTCCAGGCTTGCTAGGATAGAGGATAATGCTAATACCTGTAACTTGAAAACTATCCCAATCAGCAGATAATGCATGAATTTCGGAAAGACGGCTAACTGAAGCTATTGCTAATAACAAGGATGCTCTGAGAGTAAGATGTTTAAAACAACCAGACCCAAAAGGATTAAAGAGTTTACCAGATAGGACCTGTTGTACAAGGGATAGGTTCCAAGATGGAAGGGGTTACTGAAGGGAGGATGAGAATTTCCCAAAACCCTAAAGCGATCGTGAAATGTTACTGATCTTGAACTGAAGGACTATGTATACATATGACAAAAGAGTCCAGGCAAAAACGATAAGACCTAACACGGTTGCCATGCAGATTCTTCTGAAAAGGAAGAAAGTTTATGAATTATAATGGGATTCCCCAAGAAATTGGCTGACTGAGTTTTGACAGAAATTCTGCCCTGGGATAAAGAATAATGCTAATACCTGTAATTTGAAAACTACCCAATTCAGCAGAAAGGCATGAATTTCAGAGCGACGGTTAGCTAATGCTACTGTTAATAAAAATACTGCTTTGATGGTAAGCTGTTTTAACCAAACAGAACCTAAGGGAAATGTCTCCCATGAAGAACCTGTGATACAAGCGAAAGGTTCCAGGAAGGAAGGGGTTTCTTAAAAGAGGACGTGAATTACCCATACCTTTAATGAGGTCGTGAAATGAATTTTGTACTTGGACCGAAAGGTCAAGAACACATTTGACAAGGAGTTCAGACCAAATCGATAGGAACTGACAGTGATAACTGAGAGCTTTTTCTGATAGCATGGGAAACCTGTTGTTTCATTTGTTGAATAAGTCAAATCGAGCCTAATAAATGTTACGAGTGGAAGTTCGGAGTGATTTCTCCAAAAGTTCCTGAAAACTGACTGAAAAGATTGACGAAGTAAGGGCAACTCGACAACTTCCACACTGAAAGAGAAAGATTTCTGGATTCTGATGGAGAATCCAGCCTCTGATCCGGGACAATAGATTGTGGGAGACAGGAAGTAACAGAGGGAGATCTACAACAAGGACCAGGAGACCCGGAAACCAGGATTGTCGGCCAAAACTGAGCTATTAACAGGACCACACAATGAAGTTGCCTGATCTTTCAGAGTACCAGAGGAATAAGAGTCGAAGGGGAAAAACATAAGCGAACATGTTGTCCCAAGACTGAGCTAGAGCGTTTACTAAAAGAGCCATGACTTCCGGAAAGGGAGATATGAAGGTGGATATCTTCCTGTTCTTGCCAGAAGCAAACAGGTCTATGAGGGGTAGAGCTGGGCGGTATTGATATTTACATGATGGTATCGGTACCATGAACAAATACCGCGGTACGACGGTATACCGTCATCTGAGCGTGAGGCATGCCACGAAATTAGAACAATTTTTTCCATTTCCTTTTCACTGCCATCTCCAATCAACGGTAAATATAGGTAAAAATAAATAAATCGGCTTCCTGATTTAGAGAAGAAAAACATGGCTATTGCGACTGTTTAGTTTCACGATTTTATTAGGTCACTATTTTTATTGATGTAATATCATTCACGGGAATATCGGTCAAAGGGTGTGGTCGACTCGCTAACTATTACCCGCTGTTTGAGACATTGGGGTGCACTATTTTCAATCTGGATTGTTCTTGCCTATTAATGCGTGCGACCAGCAAACGGTACATTTTAGTTTGGCAGTCGAGCGCTTTGATAAACAGAGTCCAGACAAAATCCGCGAGTATTTAAACGGGGCGAGTGTTGTACTCTTTTATTTCTGTTGGAGTCGTATATTCTGTTACTCGCGAAAACAGGCCTATACACATACATATAACGCATTCCAAAGCTTCTGATAATTACCGAGTACCCGATGTGCAGACTCGTTACTCGCCTTGCTTCACGTGAACAATGCGTGTAAAAAGCTATTTCCGCGAACTTCCGACGTGTAGCCAGTTGAAAAATGAATTACAAAAACTAAAACACTATAATTTTTAGGTGTCGTTACTTAAAACTGGATTTAATCCGTAAAGAAATTTCTTAAAACAAGCCAGAAAAATAAAATAATAATTCAGCGCTTGCTCGTTGTTAATAAATTAGCACATGATCAAAACGGCGCGCGCAAATACTACGTTTTAGTAAATTTTCATTGAAAAATTCAGCATAGTAATGTATTTTCCCACGGTCTAGTTCATGAACAACCAATCAGACACCTCTTTGCGAGATCGCTGTTGTGTTTGAATAGCACGCAGTTTGTATGTTATTTTGTTATTCTAGCGTGTTTGTTCGGTGACAAAATGCTTGGAGTAATAAATTACAAATAATAGAAACGGGAATAGGGAATATATTATAGCTTAATTACTACCGGCGGACGGCCAGTGAATGAGTTTAGATGTTTTAAATAAAGCAATTTTACCGTGAGACTCAAGGCGTACGTTTGACATACAATTCTACCTGTCATTATTTTGTAATTGATGTCTTGATGTTTGTTTTTACAACGACCCTTTCACCTCAACTCGGCTAATAGTTAGGGATGCCTGTATTTTTGGCACTATTAGCACTTTTTTACCCTTGGTCAAGTCAGATTTTATGAATATATTTCTCAAATATTGGTCAACCATTATGGACGGTATTCACGGTATTTGGAACTACTACCGTCAGACCGCCCAGCTCTAATGAGGGGAAGGCCTAACTTGAGAAAAATTGATTGGGCTACAGACTCTATCAACTCCCCTTCCGATTCTGAGATCCTGGAAGGCCGAGATAACTAATCTGCCAGAAAAATCAAATTGCCTGGGACGTGGGATGTTTGAAGAGAAAGCTGCGGGACATCAGTGAAGAATGATCAGTGACTCTCGACAGATATAGACTGACCTGAACACACATACCCTCCCCCCTACCAAGATATTGCATGAGAGTACTGATAATGATATGTACCTATGTAATAAGGTGAAAAAAGATCCCATTGAAAAAAGAAATAACTTATCTAGCTAAGAAAATTTAAAATTCGAAACAAAAAAGATGATAGGAGGACCAAACCCCTATCCAAAGAAAGGCCGAACCCGAGTCCACTAAAGGGACCAGGGAGCAGTTCCACTAAACCCGGTCCAGAATCGTAGGCCGTTCAGGACTGGGGAAACCCGAGAAGAGAAAAAATGTCAAAAATAGCGAAAGAAATATTCAAATTTGATTTTGACACTCCGGAATGACCGGCCCCGAGTCGTAAGGCAGCAACAGCTTTCAGTCATATTAGTTTCAAAATATTTAACACATTTCTTATATATTATTATTACATTGCGCAGACTGAAGTGTCGGGATGATCTACTAGGAGATCAACTAAGCGAGATCTAGTGACAAGCGAAGCAATAGCTGACAGCAGTTTGTCGGGCTATTGTCGCAATCTGCTGTCATTCTGACTCCTGCATATGTTGGGATGATGGTTGCTCCATCCCGACATACACCTGTTCCTGGGGGTGGGGAATGTGGTCAAAAATTTAATTTTTCCAAAGGTTGTTATATCGCATATCATTTTCAAGCCAATGATGAGTAGACTGCAGTTCAAGGAATTATTTTGATCTTGGGTCAAACTGAGGGTAGGGGGCGGGGTCAAAAGTGGGCACTAATCGATTGTAACACAACTCCTCCTAGACCATTTCACATAGAAACTTGAAACTTTAGGTATGATTACACATACAGTTAGGGATGTGCATAGCACTTTTGAAATTTTGTTATGACCCCCAGGGGTGCGGTTCAGGGGGTGGGGACTGTGGGTCTAAAATTAAATTTATCCAAAGGTGCTCATGTTACATATCATTTTGAAGCCCATGTGTAGCAGACTACAGTACATAGAATTATTTTGATCTTGGGTCAAACTGAGTGTAGGGGCGGGGTCAAAAGGTCAAAATTGGGCACCAATCCATTGTAACGCAACTCTTCGCACACCATTTCAGATAGATATTTGAAACATTGGAGATAACTACACCTATGGGCAAGGATGTGCATGACACATTGGAATTTTGATATTACCCACCCCCTCCCACCCCCGGGGCAGGGTGGGGGTAATGGTGGGCAAAAAATTAATTTTATCAAATGTGGTCATGTCACATATCATTTTGAAGTTTGTAGTTAGTAGACTACAATACAACGCATTATTTTGTTCTTGAGTCAATCTGAGGGCAGTGGCCAGGGGTCAAATTGGGCATCAGCCAATTGTAGTGGAACTACGCCCACACCATCTCAGATAGAAACTTGAAACTTCAAATGGGGATCAGTGCATTTCATTTTGAAACCCATTACTAGGGCTGCGTGATATATCGATACCATATTTAAAACCGATATCCTGCACTGACAGTTTCATAACCGATTATAAAAAATAAATATTGAAAAACCGAATATGAACATATTATGGGTTTTTTGCATCAGGACTGTTAAAAATAAAAGATACTAATGAGCATGAAAAGCGTAATGAATAATAATGGCCATACTTTCCATTTAGCTACGTTCGGGGCAACTAATAATTGAATGTGGCCCCAATTGCGCATATTGTCTAACTCCATGTAACTCGCTGTATGCCGAGAGAAATCAAGCAGCAAATTAATTAAATAAATATCCACTCATCTTTTCTCTGGTAGTCTCATATAAATATGCAATATAAAACACAATAATAACGCGGGAATTTGTCATTGAAATTTGTATCAGGGAAAACATTTCTAAACAACGGCATCCATTTTATTTACATCACTGGCTAATTAACATAATGCAAAGTCATCCCAAAACTAAATCGCCCGAATGCATAAAAATCTTGCCAATAAATATAATGCTAAATATATTTTGCTGATTAGGATATGATTTTTAATAAAATTATTACTCAAACCGTTTTTAAAACGTTATCTTCTATACACAATATCATATTAACTTATGAAATTAGCGTTCGCAATATTACAGTTAATATTTTCTTCAAGGCATGATTTCGTCCTCAGGCCGAATTGGAAATGAAAGAAGAAAGGGAGATAATTACATCACAATTAATTACAATTACGTGATTTACATCTTTTCGCAACCTGTTTTGCTGATTTATGATTAATTTTAACAAAATAGACAATGTTTATTTAACTCTGCGTAATATTTAGGCGGTCTAATTAATAATTTCACTCCTACGATGATGGATATTATAAGGTATATTAAGCTTTAAAGGCGTAAAACGTTACGAATGTATCAGGGCATGAAAATACGTTCTGTTTTCGTGCTAACTTTTATCATTTAAATTTTTTGTTTCATGTCCATAAAACCGATATTTGGTTAAAACCGATATGAACTGATATGGCTGTAAGCCAAACCGCGAAGCCCCACCCATTACACATTGAAACTACATTTCAAGGAATTTATTGTGCTTTGGGTCAAAGCGAGGGTAAACAGGCGCGTAGCCAAGGGGGGTTCGAACGAACCAGCCCACTTAACCCGAGTTCTGTTTTTCATTCAGTACAAGGGCCAGATTTACCTCCAGAAATGCACGAGAAGCCATCTGAGAGCACTCAAATTGGAAAATTTTCTGGGGGAGGACCCTCAGACCCCACTGACTTGGAACCATGTCCCACTTATCCAACATATGAACCACCCCATCTACCATGCTGCCTACGCCCCTGGGTAAAGCTCGAAGCAGTTGAATGCATGGGGATTTGCGATGGCATGCCATCGACTGCGCATTCTAGTTGAATAATACTATGCATATACTCCTTGATTTTGATAAAAATGTGCTAAGAACAGGCACTGCGCTATTGACTTTTGTACCACCCTGTCCAGTATGGATTTTGACATTGGTCACGTGGTATATATAAAACACATGACGGGGAGGAATTTCCAGCATTTGAAACAAAAAATTACATTTTTTATTTAAAATACAATGATGTAGACATATGATAAAAAGTAATTAGAAAATCAGCCATTCTTTTACACGCTAAAGTTGATTTAGTGCTCATTTAACATTTTAAAGTGCATTTTGAGGGAAAACGCGGTAAACGTTACCGATAATTACCGTACTGAATACAAAATTACACAGCGTATGTGTAACAAAAGTTCACAGAAACTAGAGCCTCACCGAAACTAGATACTCCACCATAAAGTGAAGGCTTCAAAGTTCAATCATCAATGGCACTAGTTTTCCAACTTTGAACATATGTGATATATAAACTGCTGACTCTAGCCCGTCAGTCTGTCCAAATATCTGTCACAGGAATGGGTCGAGTCAGAGCAGACAAGGATTAGGGATAGGCTCCTATATGCTAGCGTGATGGGTGGACGAAAAATGTCAAAGGCCTGTGCGGTGTGCCTGCCATGTCACCTGTCCTGTGGCTGTGTAATGAGATAACTCACCTTGCAAATCCTTCGAGATATTGCTCAATGATGCCATTTTCAAAGATACTGATTATAGTTGCTCTGTCAAAGCAACGGCAGTTGTATAATTTACATGCGACAAAATTAATTCCACACTATATATAATTCTGTCAAACTTCTATTATAAACATTAGGCGTCTGGAAAGAGGAAGTGATTACGACCGCCATCTTAGGACATGACGTCACTTATTAACCGTTATAGTTTAGACGAACAGCAAGGGTCTAGTTCGACTCGCTAACCATAGTCGGTTTGCTGGTGTACTGATCATGCATTAGGCGTCTGGAAAGAGGAAGTGATTATGAACGCCATCTTTGGACATGACGTCACTTATTAACCGTTATAGTTTAGACGAACAGCTCGCTAACTGTAATCTGTAATCTGTACTCGGAACGCCAGCCTCGATGGGCTCACCCCTGGCACGAGCAGGGTAACGAATAGTTGCAACTTGAGTTGCACAATAGTTTATTATTAAAGTTTTTATTAATTTAACTAATGTTCGGAAGACACGAAGAAGCAACGGATGTTGCCGAGCACACGCACACAAGCTGGATTGAATCCGTTGCGACACTGACGCTCCTGGGAGAGTATCCAGGTTATATTAATTTCACAGGAACCGTAGCTCAGGCAAGCAATTCGAATCGTGTTGAGAAGTGTGTGCATACTGTACATAGTTCGTGTGTGACAGCTTGACAAAAGTCAGTGCGGCAAAAGGTGTATGTGCACAAAGTACAAATTCACGGAGATTTAGTTATATACAGATGTCTTTCCAGGTCAGTTCGCTTCAAATGATGGGCATAGCAGAGAGCGCGTGTGATTCTGGATACTTTTTGATAGTTCTCTGCAGACAGGTTGATATCGGAGCAGGTGAAAAGTTTGGAGTGGTCCAAGATTAGTTGAGCCACGTTTTCTGGGTCAGCAATCAGCCTATCATATGCTACTGGGTCGATCTCGAGTACAACAGAGCGGATATCTTCTAGATACGGTTTTCTGGATTCCATCAGCATTGGACAAGTTACGAGGAAGTGAGTTCCGTCTTCTTTTGTTAGCCGACAAAGCTGGCATGTGTCAGGGGCAGCAAACTGATTAAAGCGACTACGATTAGCTTGTAGAATGTATGTATCAACCAGGAGTTTCGCTTTTATCGTGGCACGTCTTGCATCTCTTGTTGTATTATCAGTAGAGCGCCAGACATGGTGGACACGGTTCACTGAGCAGTCGAGAACGTTAAGATACTTGAGGGTGGATTTTGTGCTGGCGTCATTCTTCCAGGCTTCATGAACAACTTTATTAACCTGTGTGTCTACTGCTGCTTTCCACTGAGGTTTTGAAGGGATGCTGTCAATCAGCTGGTAGATACTTGGAAGGTCATACTTAGAGAGTAGGTGTTGACATCTCATAAACCAGCTGCTGCTTCTGATACTCTTTACAGCTAACTGTCTCGCAGCTATTTGATACTCTAGCGTCTCTCGGTTTCTGAGTATGTTTCCTAAGAAGTTCAGTTTTCTGCAGTCTATCTCAGCTTCTATAGGTCTTATGGCCAGTAAGCAAAGTGTTGCTGTTGAGGATGTACACTTTGATTGAAAGGGATTGGAGTTGCCGGAAAATTTTGCGTTGGAATTGCTCCATGGGATTAATCTCGGTTTGGTTAATTTCCAGAGTTTCTAGACCAAAGAGTAATCTTGGGCGACAGTAGATTTTCCATACATGCGCAGCTAGTGCAGGAGACATTCCGCCATTGCCGTGCAGTCCAGCTCCCATCAAGGAGTACACCGTTCTCCGTGCCATTTGAATCCTCTTCTGCACATTTTCTTTGCCCCGTATGGAACGTTCTATACCCAGATGTGTTTCACACTTTGATTCAAGGATTTGTTTTTCTCCTAGCTGTATTTTGGGCATTTCTTTTGGTCGTTTGTTAAGAAAGATAAGAGCACTCTTTGCTGGATTGATAGAGTACCGTTCCTGATTGGTGTCGTGGTGGACAACGTTGAGAATCTCTTGTAGATGATTAGTATCGTGCAAGTTGGTGCTGAGCAATTAATGTGTCCAATTTTTTATCCGACTTGCATATCCTCAATCATATGTAGGAGATTGTTGTTGAATAGTTTATAATGGATGGTGGAAAGGATTCCACCCTGGCATACTCCCGGCTGGATCTGTAGAGGTGAGGAAATTCGGCCCTTAAGCTTGACCACAGTTTCGGCATCAGTATAGATAGAGGTCTTGGATGGTTCCCCAGCGTGATTGTTCGACTCCGCTGATGTATATCTTACAAAGGAGTGAAGCATGCCAAACTACATCAAACGCCTTGCAGGCATCTAGCGTGACCAGAGCCACTTGTTCCTGGTTGTCCTTGGCCTCGTTCACAACCTCTGAAATGATGAACGCTGTGTTGTTGGAGGACGATCCCTCTGTGAATCCTCTCTGCCACATGGACTGAATGTTATCGTGGTTATGCTTGGTTCGGTTTAAAAGCAGTTTCTCAAGTATCTTCCCAATTAATGACAGGACCGTAATCCCCCTATAATTTGTTGCTAGTTTACTATCTTTATCTTTCTTGAGGACAGGTGTTAATATTCCTTGCTTCATGTCACGTGGAACGTGTCCCTTTGAGAGAATATAGTTCATTAGAATTGCTAAGTGATCAAATACTGCTGCCGGGGCATGCTTCAGATGAAACTATAGTCGGTTTGCTGGCGTACTGATCATGCGCATTTGCTATGCCCAGTCGAACTTGATCGTAGTTGACTATAGTTCATTGGTACCAGGTTCCCTATTGAATTGCTATTGCAGAAAATTTGGAGCCGGGTACCAGTCTCCATTAACCCTTTCTGTCGACTGTTTTAATGAGCTACAAAAATTGGTTATTTTTGTCCGCTAATACGTCAAAAAGCGTCCATATGACATAAAGTGGGAATGAATAGGGGCTTGGGAACATTGACATACAGTGGGAAAGCATAATGTCATCAAGCCTAAGTTATTTAATGAAATATTCACACTTTTATATGCATTTATTCAAGTAGTAGGGTCGGAATTAAAATGATACCACCTCCCTCAACTGGCAGCAGTTCGGCGATCTGTGGCCCTCACCGCCCTCTCAATCCCTGGGGCATAGGGTTGTTGAGACATGTGGTTGGTGTATGTCTCTAGATGGAGATGGGAGCTATGCCCCCATGGATTGAGAGGGCGGTGGGGGCCACCACGGATCGCCAAACGGCTGCCAGTTGAGGGAGGTAGTATCATTTTAATTCCGACCCTACTACTAGTCAAAATGATACCACCTCCCTCAACTGGCAGCCGTTCAGCGATCTGTGTTCCCCCCCCCCCCCCACTGCCTTCTCAATCCCTGGGGCATAGGGTTGTTGAGACATGTGATTTTCGTGGTTGGCGTACGTCTCTAGATGGAGATGGGACTGTGTAGGCTCAGACAAACACATAGTCTCTGCCAGAGTCGCATCGACATAATGGGACCACCCATAGTGTCTTCCATCTACCTTGACAACGCTCACCTGGTAGGATGCTAAAGTGGTTAGCATTTGCACCACGGCAGACTCTGCCATGTTCACATGTTACGCAGCTCGAAATCTGGTGTTGAGCAGGTGTCGCCAGCAGACAACCACGGCCTACCCTCTCCACACCATAGAAGTGGCAGACAGACTCGATCACTTCACGTGGGTGAAAGTGGTCGTAAATGTTTCTCCGCAAGGTGTCGACCCAAGGATTGTACTGGTGGTCATCCCGGAAGTGGGCCCACTTGGCATCCAATATCATGGCAGTCTCAACGCCCTGTGCCACTTCTGTAGACGCCAGCACGAGCAGTATGATGAGAACCATGGCTATACATGAAGAGTTAAACTGAACAGAGTAAACCCCTCCAGAAATATCTGTGCCAGATCGAGCCCTGTTCCATCCGGATCGATAGTGATCTTCATCCCCTCAGGGCCAGGGGCTAGCTGCTTCACTCTGCCGCCGGCTAAGAAACGTAGCTCTAGGACTATATGAGTCATTTGTGGGCTAGTGAGTCCGACTCGCTGAAGCAGTTTAACAGCACCCTTGGGTTTGGAGACGGGTGACACACCATCTATCCATAGGATGACCTCCTGGAGGTTAACAGCTTCTTCTGGTCCATCGAATGGACGACGCAGCAGGAGCTTTCCACCTGTAACCCCGATCCGGTGACCCACCCTCATCAGGGAGACACCTTCACCTATGTAGGTGAGGAAGGATGATTCCCAATTGTAGAGCTTTCGAACTGTTCCATCCCTTTTCACAACAGTGGAGAGGGGAGTAACCTCTATGTCAATGACTCTGGGAGGCCTATATAGTGGCAACAATGTTTGCCAGTCACCACCAGGTCCAGCGTGGTACCACACTTCATTCTTCTCAAATATGAACTGCAGGTTTTTTGCCAGGGTCAATAGCAGACCATCATGGGTCATCGGCAGGGCATTGCTCGAATAGGGTTTGACCAGATGAAAGCCGAGGTCGTCATTTAGGCCGTTGATGTCTGCCACCTCTGTATCCGAGACCTCAATCAAAGGCTCGAGGAAGTACTTCCTCTTCGGGAAATCATACTGAAACACGATCTTGTGGCCATCTATGTTGCGACCCAGGCGCTCCTTTGACACATCCTTGAGGTCTGTGAGCAGCTCCACCCCATCACCACCAATAGGGTGGAGGGAGAATGCCTTTGAGTTTGCTTCATACTGTAGGGCGAATGACTTGCCATCGCTCTCTTCTACCTTGGCAGCATCAACTGCGTACACATCTGCCAGGTCAGCAAGACCAGTCGAGTGAGCAAATATGGGTTCCATAGCATGCTATAGGAGGTGTTTAAACAGGAGATATAACCATGCCGATTGACCAACTGCTGCTCTCCGGTGGTGAGAACGTAATCTCACCCTCTCTAGAGGGGAGACGGGTGGTACTGTACCATGTAAAATGGGTCCTCTTCGAGGTGCCCCAGCAGGGCACAACATACATATACACACCGATGTGCTACATCAACCTCCGGGCAGTGCACACAGCAGCTCACTGGTAGAAGTCGGCCGGGACGTGACAGTATCTCCCAGGTGCCAACCTATGGAAAGCTATCAGTCCTAGCCTGTTCACACCAGTAAATCACCTGTTTGACAGCCCCTCCATTAACATATATGCCAGCACGGATGGGATATCGGATGCCCATTTAGAGTTTACACTCTTATTACGCATTGACCTGATGACAACATGATATCACACCAGGAATATGACCTTTGCCGAGATGATGAACCCGATAGACGGTTGCCCAAAGGCCTTAAACGAACAGATGCTCGCACAGCAACAGATCTGGCAACAAGAAGGAGAGCGACTACAGCGGGAGAGCTGGTATCAACAGGCTGCCAGCAAGGCAAGGAGGCGAAGGAACAGCGATGGTTCCCGATACTGGCAGGCCCTCCTGGAGGACAGTAAGCGGGATGCAGGAGTCTTGACTGACGACGATGAGCCAGATGTCTTCACATACGACGATGAGCCAGATGTCTTCACATATGACGATGAGCCAGGTGTTTTCACAGATGAGGATGAGCCAGATGTCATACAGTGGGAAGAGGAGATGGCGCAGAAGTATAAGACCAAGAAAGCCATCCAGCGGCGGACCTACTATCTTGGTCATAAGGTGACGTTCCAGATGTCATGTCTCAGAAAGCTACTGGCACCCAACATAGTGCTGGATGACCACTTTCTAAGAGATGTCTGTCTCGACACTAAAAAGCTGGCACAGTTCGCCAGGCTCTCTAAAATGACCCCTCTATGACTCATGAACAGATTCTGCAGGTGATGCAGGTTTACTATGGCAAAATCAGAGTGGCGGAAGCAATCAGAACTATACCCTTCCCTGACTACTTATGAGGGCGGTACAGTACACAGCTGGCGACTCCAGCAGATAGAATGCCATCAGGCAGGATCTCGTCCGTACAGCAGAACGCGCAGATGATATAAGACAGCCTACAACGTCCTCGCACGTACAACCACTGCCGCGGGTGTGATTGGAGCCAGTGCTGGTGTGGCAGCTGTGGCCACTCTCGCTACAGGGGTGGGTGCCATTGTCGCCATCCCGCTGGGTGGCGTGACACTGGCTACCACTGTATTGGCCACTTGCTTGGTGGTGGGGCAGTGGCAGATCACAAGGAGGCTGGAGAAGCATGCTAAGTATGTGACACTGGCACAGAGTATGCTACGGAATATCGATGAGTCTGTCAGCAAAGCTCTCGAGGATGGACAGGTCACCAATGAAGAGTACCACCATATATTGACGGTCCACGACCTGTACTGCACGGAGAAGCCTAAAGTGCAACAGCATTACCTCAAAGGCTCCAGTGGGCGGGTTGATATGGAGGAGCTAAAAAATGAGATGTTACGGCGAGGGCGCCTCGCTGGTCTCTGGAGTCGAGATGACTACAAATAGTGTGCTGCCTGTATGGTAGCTTTAAGAATACCAGTATAGATGGCCTTCCCACTGAACCTCACGACAGTCATGCGGAGCCAACCGCCCCTCTGTGACGGTGTCAGTGAACCACCAGTGTTGTGTCGAGGCGAAGATGCAGCTAAGCACTTCCTGTATCGATTGGCATGGGAAGAGGAGACGATAACGACCATGCTCGCCCACCCTAAGCCAATGGAGATGACTAGAGAGGACTGGCGAGCTCATAAACCCGCAGTCAGTTGCCATGTGTACGGCAGACTATTAACTCATGACAGAGTCATAGATAGTGTCAGAGATCACTGCCACATTACTGGTCTCTACCGGGCAGCAGAACACAATGTGTGTAATCTAAAGCTGTGTCTCAACCCCAAGACCACCACCATCCCAGTCCTGTTCCACAACCTGCAGGGGTATGATTCTCACCTCATCATGCAGGTCATCTCCCAAACCGAGGGACAGATCAACTGCATCCCCAACAATATGGAGAAGTACAGCTCCTTCAGCCTCCATTCGCTGTGGTTCATCGACTCGGCCCAGTTCCTCTCAGCATCACATGACAAGCTGGTAGCTAGTTCCACAACGTTCCCACTTACAAAATAGTATGAACCGAACACTGCCAAGCATGAGCTCCTACTCCACAAAGGTGTATACCCCTATGAGTACATGGATGGGTGGCACCGTTTCAATGAGATCTCTCCCACCTCAAGCTGCTTTCGACAGTAAACTCTCTAGCGAGGGAATATCTGACAGTGACTACAACCACGCACCGGCTGTCTGGGCCCAGTTCGGCTGCCAGACCATGGGAGACTATCATGACCTCTATCTGCGGTCTGACACTCTGCTCCTTGCAGATGTCTTTGAGAACTTCCGCATCACGTGCCTCCAGCAGTATCATCTGGACCCAGCACACTATTACATGAGCCCGGGGGTTGAACTGGGATGCACTTCTAAGGAAGACAGGTGTGGAGCTGGAGCTCCTCACTGACTACGACATGCATCTCTTGATAGAGAAAGGACTCGGGGTGGTGTATCAATGGTCAGCAAACGCTATGCTAAGGCAAACAACCCATTGGCCTGTGGCTTAGCTGGCTATAATCCACAACAGCCGACAAGCCACATCATGTTTCTGGATGCTAACAATCTCTATGGCTGGGCAATGAGCCAACACCTACCGACTGGGGGTGGGTGTGTGGGTGGCGGGGGTGGGGGTGGGTGGGTTGGGTGTGTGTGTGTGTGTGTGTGTGTGTGTGTGAGTGGGCCGTTCCTACAGAACAGGACATTGATGACTCATTGCTAGCCATAAAGATTACACAACATCCCGATGATGATTAAAAGGGCTATATCTTAGAGGTTGACCTTGAGTACCCACAAGAGCTGCATGACATGCACAATAACTACCCACTGGCGCCTGAATGGATGAAGGTGATGGGAGAGTGGCTCTCAGAGTATCAGTGTGCATTGGGCGAGTCGATAGCAGAGACAACAGCAGAAAAACTGGTGCCTAACCTGAGAGACAAAGAGCGCTATGTCCTACACTACTGCAACCTGAAGCTCTACCTCAGCCTGGGTATGAGGTTGAAGAAGGTACACAGGGTTCTACGCTTCAATCAGTCGCCGTGGATGGAGCCATATATAAGGTTAAACACAGAGCTCCATAAGAAGGCCAACAGTGACTTTGAGAAGGATCTCTACAAGCTTATGAATAATGCTGTCTTCGGTAAGACCATGGAGAACTTGCGCAAGTGAGTGGATGTCAAGCTAGTGCCATCATCTGAGGAGGACAAGCTGCGCCACCTAATAGCCAAGCCTAACTTCTCCTGCGCGAAGGTGTTCGATGATGATCTAGCTGCTCTCCACATGTACAAGAAGGGTCTGCTGGTGAACCGCCCTGTCTTTGTGGGAATGTCCATCCTGGACCTCTCAAAGCACCAGATGTATAACTTGTACTACAATGAGCTGAAGCAACTATATGGTGTCAACTGTGAGCTCCTGTATACTGACACCGACAGTTTCCTGTTGGAGATCCAGACTGAGGATGTCTATGCTGATATGGCTGCAAGGAGCGACCTCTATGACACAGGCGACTACCCCGTAACACACCTGCTGCACAGTACTGCCAACAAGAAGGTCCTGGGGGAAAATGAAGGATGAGTGTGCCGGGGTGCCAATGCAGGAATTTGTTGGTCTGCGCCCGAAGATATATTCCATCAAGCGCTGCAATGAGCAGGAAATCAAGAAGGCAAAGGGTGTACACAGGGCTGTGGTTAGACAGATTCGCCATGAGCAGTACAAGGAATGCCTCTTCGAGCGAAAGGTCTTCTACCATGGTATGAACATGCTGCGAAGTGAGGGTCACCACCTCTATTGGGTCTACCAAAACAAGACACGTCTCAGCCCCTCAGACACAACGTGATGGATCACTCCTGATGGTATTCACCCCCTGGCTTATGGTCACATGGATGCCATCACTCCAATGGAATGTTGAAGAGCTGTTGGGTAATGTATGAGCATCACGTGACATCAACCAACAGTCAGTGGAGGATGCTTACTCGATGTAAGCACTCCCAGTGGAGGTAGCTGGGTGTCTGTAGGGATAAGCTGGAGCTCCTCTCGCACAAACGGCCACCTAGGACTGCTCCGCACTCTGTGCTGGTGTGCCAGGTAGTACAGTATAGGCTGTCCAGCTGTATCCACATACCTGTCAATCTTGTGTACATCTATCGACCAGTTGGGGTCAGTTTCCCACCTACGTTCACCCTCCAACTCGCCAGGCTCATACAAATACCGAACCAGAGAATCAGACGGAAGCCTGTCTTCAGAGCATAGCTCTTGAACAGAGCATAGTCGTTCTGACTGTTGGACCACAGAGGATCGTTGAATGGCATTGACTGGCTTCTGTCCTATCAGACTAGTAACTTCAGCATTGGATCTCTCCACCACAATGGGCAACCCTCTCACCCATACCCTGGAAATGACCACCAGTTGGGATGACGACAGCCATCTCCTGAACATACTGATGTGGGAACGGCCTCTCTGCCAGTGTCCAGTTCCACCGCTCAATGATAGCGGCACGGTGATGTCCCACCTCGCCTCGCCTAATTGTCACACCATGTTTCCGCACGAGGGCTGCAGTTTCACCTCTAAACTCCTTACCCTCACCCACTTGCAGCAACTCTGGCCACTGGAGGGGATTTTGCAGTCCTCATAGATATTCTGGAACCCGGCATCCATCTGACCCATGGACCTATCCGTGAGAGGCACTGGCGACATCGATGATGGTGAGGGAATACTCGTAGGTCTTGCATGTTCCTCTGGAACAGACCCGATCATGTGGAAGGAACAGCACATCAGCCTGATGGACTCTGTTCGGGACAGGTTCATCGAAGTGTGCATACCAAATGTGCCATGGACGAGGTCTGTAGATCTGCCACATCGCCTGCCTGGTAAGCCACAGGCTAACCATCTCCAAGATGAACCTAAGACCATTGGGACGTGCTGCCTCGAGCAGCTTGTGAGCTGGTAATAGCTGCCGGGCCGGTAATAGAGATCTTCAAGACAGGTGGTTGATGAACTCTCAGACTTCATCTCTGGCGTCGACTCCTGTCCTCTCCTGTACAGCTCGGGCAAACTCTAGACAGATGAACAGATGATCGTCATTCATCTGACAGCGGTCCCCGTGGCTGACCACCTATTCGAATACCTGTGAACACAGCTGTCTAATCTCTGCAGCGCTGGCACCATCACTGAAGGGTAGCTTATCGACAAAGGCTTGCCAGTTAAGGGACTTGACCAGGTCATACAGAGAAGCCATCTTATATAGCATGTCTTAAATGTTTGGCAGCGCAGATGACTGCAAGTGCTATCGCAACATACAGGAGCCATGGACCGGCAATGACAAACAATGTGCTTACCCCGAGGCGATGGCTGGAATAGCCTCAGAGATCTCAACTCCATGGAAAGCATTGTTGGTGATTTTGCAGACCGTCTCGCCAGCCTTCATCGTGAACAGAGCAATCAGAGCCCCAACTGCCACTAGTGGGCCAAGAGAGCCCTTCACAGGTACGATAAATTCCCTTGGCTAGGTGGATTAGTCTACAGGATTCTGGCTCTACATCATCACCATCATAGGCATCATCATCATAGACATCCTCATCATAGGCATCCTCATCATTGTCCTCGTCTTCATCATAGTCATCCTCATCGTAGTCCTCAACTCATACATTGCTTGTAGTTCCTGCTGACTATATGGTGAATTTAAATCGCCTGTATAGACATGGCATCCACAATCGTGAATGCAGGCGTGTTTGCGTTGACAAACTGGGGTCTCAGCTTCGCTGACCATAAGGTGGCAGAGGTAGAGAGAAATTTTTTTAACCAGGTGATGGAGAAGCTGTCTATGGAGAAGTTTGAGTACAGCAAGGCGCTCGAGCATATGCACCAGAGGGAGGCATGCCAGTGGCAACAAAAGACTCAAGCCAACCGGAACATCCAAGACACTGATGCGAGTCTCGATGAGTACTACAAGGTTGTACAGCTCTCTGAGCCGTTGCTCGACTATGAGGCATTAGGAGGTCAGAAGGCGGCCGAGACCATAGTAGTAGTAGTAGTAGTAGTAGTAGTAGTAGTAGTAGTAGTAGTAGTAGGAGAGGTGGTAGCTGGGACAGCTGCTGGAGTTATGCTCTACGCGCATTCAAGCTGAATACCAGTGGTGTGTGATACACTATCCTTTGCATAGCCAAAGTACAGCACCATTACTCTGACCGGGCGAGTGCCCCATCACTCTCCGAACAGGTTCCCAATATGAAAGCTGAGCTGGTTACCATGGTTAGCCGGGATGCCCCTTCCTCCAAGGTGGCACTGACCTTCGAGCGCTGTCTCAAAATCCTCATGGCCACTGGTCAGGTGGAGTAAAGCATACAGCTTCGTTTTATGTCAATAGAGACAGCAATCAGCCAGATCGCGCATCTCACTGAGTACGTTGGTCCCAGCCACCACAAGTTTGAAGTTGTCTAGCTCCCCCACCTCCTGGACCACCCTCCTTTCTGAAGCAACACTGCTACAGCTATGTGATCCGAGGCACCTCGTTGCAACGTTAACTCAAGACGCTGGTTAGCTGTGGCCTGGACCTGCTGATGCTCTCGCTCTACATGTAGGATTCGTTGTCTAGAGCCCACACGTTTTAGTTCCTGGTCATTCTCATCATGCCAGACCTGAAGTCGTGGAGAGGTCATCGTTATATCCGGAAGATGTTCAGTGTACACCCGGAGGAACAGCTTGTCCTGCATCAAGGCCGAGTTCATGTGTGTGTTCTCGAGGAGGGAGAAGAGTGGCACCATGACCGGTATTTCTACGTTTGGTTGGAAGTCGAATTCTGTGAAGCCTTCATTACATCCGACGGCATAGTACCCTTTCCCCTTTGCATAATAGGAAGGTCCATGAGCCAGTGGAGCCAGGACCCAGTACTCATCATTCACATAGGTGGTGTCCAGGGTGTTGTTGCTCTGCATAATGTCCCACCTGCTCACCACCTGCAGGAGCTCTACCTTCTTCGCCGCTGTGCTCTTGAGCTTGAACTTGAGCATCATTCTCCTAATCTCATGGATCTGTCCCGAGAGGGTGAAGTCGATGAACTTCCCCACTGTAGATAATGGGTTCGCATCATGGATACTAAGTCGAATGACTGTCAGACAGTCCTTCCAAGGATCAGTGTGGTGCGAGGCCATGGGTTCAACTGCCCCCATCTAGATGCTGTACATACTGCTGCATGTTTAAACGCCTGTATATACAGGTTTTAAATGGTGATGTTTGGTAAAGTTCTCCAGCAGATCGTCTTTGGAGGGCAGAAACCAGTTGGTGGCCACACTGCCTCCAAGAAGAAACCAGATTTTAGTCACACCATGCTGCCGATTGACAGGGTCCAACGACTACTTCATGATGTCAATATTATCCACGAGCGAGCCAAGGTCCCACCTCCATCTGATGTGGAGATACTGACTGCCATAGAGGAGACCACACCAGCCCATAGTACGAAGGAATTATTGAGTTGAATGCTCTACCGGAAGTTTGACAGTGCCCAGGGTAGGTCACTAGATCTCCCCAGGACACCCACTAAGAGTCCTGTAATTCTAGCTCTTCAGAAGGCTGGGGTTGATCCCAAAGATCTACTAATGGTAGGGAAGTGGTCTGGCGTATTCGATATCCACACTGATGATGATTTGTGTTCCGAAGTAGATATTGATATTCGTGAACAGTAATCAGAAAGTTCCAAATTGCTCCCGTAAGAAGGGAGTTTGCAAAATTGTTCTTACTGCGGTGGGATGGCTACTGCTAGCTACGGGAGAAGAACAGAAACTGAAGTCATATGCGTAATATCTGTCGATCGCAGCTAGTACAGGTCCAACCTGTTCTGCCCCTGGCCGAGGATGCTCTCGATCTCTGGATCGCGTCCCCTTTTATACTCCTCATGACGTCACAGGCGCAGGCTCCATCCAATCATCGTTCGAGCAACAGCCAATCAGCGTGTAGCTAATAATAGTGCAGTCGAATGTTCTAGAACATTCAAGAAGTTCTGCATCCATGTGGTTATCACGTCACTGCAATATTTTGAAGATAATCAAGACAGGTTTTCCGGGGATAACTCAGCCATTTCTTAACCGATTTTAAAATGGGTTACAGATTTAAAAAGCCCGTCGAATTCTGGTCTTGGTTAATGCCAGATTTAACGGGAACAGGTAATCAAAAAGGATTACAGGGTACCATCTCGGTACACTAAAAGCGTCATCCTATCTTGGTCGCAAATCACGTGCTCCATCAAAAATAGCATCTAAGCGTGCGCATGCGCATTATGTGCTTTAATGAACTTAGTCGTTTTCGCAACGCGATCTCTCTCATAGGCCCATATATGCTTATGGCTCTACCCAGGGGGGAATGTTCAGGGAACGAATCCAGGACGGGCGGCACGTACCCAGCTTGGCTGGTACAGCCGGTACCCAACCGGTCGATCCGAACTACGACACCCCTTCCTAGTTTGACATTCATGGCAAAGGATCATGCATGGCGGATAGACGCACGGATGTATGCTAGGCGGGAATTATAAACTTCCCAGGCAGCCGCGTGGCCGGAGAGGAGTAGTGACGCAATAGATGCGTATTCAAGAGACAGAGCACATAGAGGTGCCAAGAGGAGGGGGGGGGGGGGAGGGGGGTGGGGGGGGGGGGTGGGAGGCATACTTTTAGTTTTGATTTATACAATAATATATAAAATATATGTATATTAAATATATAATTTTCACATAACATACCATTACAGGGTATTTTAAAACATTACAGCCAAATTACTTGCGCACTCCGGGTAAATAAAGGGGTACACAACGCGTATCTTGATTCAAAATATTTGAGGCCCATTATACCGTGTCCATAGCCGTCCTGACATCTAAGAGAGGAAAGAAAAAAAATATGAAAAATAGAACATAATAATAACTCAAAAGTTAGTTTATCAGGCAGCTCCAGCATAGCTGAGACTGCATGATGGGATTAAGACATTATTGCACTCCAGGGTGTGGTATTCTTTACGTCGCACATGACGGTCTTACAACACTGGAGTCCGCAGTGCTCATTTTGTGTGGGACACAGCTGGGCAACTAAGTTGTGCAACTGTGTCGGGTAACCGTAGTCATCCCAGGGATGGGATTCAATTGATCTAACATATATAGTCTTGCCTTAGCGTATTCAAATTCGTCGATCAACATAAAAATCTCCGGATACTTGTTAGTTAGATATCCCCGCCAATGTAGGAAGCACTGCGAAAACAATAATTAAATATGTGAGTTAGTTAGGTTGTATACCAGCCGCAGTGCAATTCTGGACATTCTGGAACTTAACCCTAGCGACAGGTCAAATGTTAGGTCCGTAGGACACGGCGACGGACGAGATGCACATCTCCATCCAACTCGTTGGAGTGTCTGGTTAAGATCTTGGAATCCGCCACGCCCTCACGGGAAGGACGCTCACAGTGGATATCCATCTCTCTCTAGCCCCACCATAATGACATGGCAGTATTCAAAATTGCTTGTGTGAACTGTAGCCATTGTTCTAGTGATGGTATATGTGGTTGTGGAGCAAGGTAACCGGATCTTTATCTGATTTGGGGGGTGGGGCGGGGGGGGCTTGCATCATAATATGTACGTTTGCTATCTTTGGACGTAGATGCTGGGCAAGGTGATCTATGGGAAGCTGGATAACTGTATCTAAAGTTAAGTAAGAATCCCTGCCATGTGCGGCCAAAGCTTGTATTCGTTTCTAACAACTAAATTGTGGGTTAGGTTGTAGCAGAAGGCCCACATAAATAAAGCGCCAACTACCAATGCAGTAACTTTGGAACTACATAAGGCGGTGACCTGGGAATTCTTTGGAAATCGTTCGTTCCGTCTTCACGTAAACCAGTGTGCATCACATTAATTATGGCTTCACTAGGATTTTCAGCATTTAGCATATTCTGTTGAACAAAAGAGTGGCCCGTTTTGCCAACTCTTTTCCTCCGCTTTGGCGTTGATGGCATTTTCCTGGGACGGAGGCCCACATGAGGCACTTTCCTCCCGCAACAACAATATTTTCTTTGTGTGTGTAATAGGGGTATATTAGCTTATATTAAGCTACCTAGTGACTTCGTTGCGGAGCTCTCTTGTGGGGATACCTGGGCGGATTCAAGGATCTGTGTGGTACCTCCGGCGAAACCATTTAGAAAGAACACCGAATGGCTCTATGTTGTGTATTATTGTGCTCATTTACTGTCAATCGAGTGATATTGTTTGTATTAAATTTGTGACTGTTTAATTATTAACATCTTATCCATTGCTCTAAATTAGAATGGACAGACATACCGGTAACACGAATAGTTGGGATGATACCATGTGGTTCAATCTCGGCGGCAATGGTCGCATGGCCCCACTGGAACATCAGTGTTCCACCAGCTCTAGAAGTATGTCTTTGTACCTTCAGGAGAGACGTGATACGGGATCTGCAACCCCAAGATCTGCAGTTAACCAGCCATCTCACACATCATGCACTTGCAGTGCGATGGAACGGAACAACATGGCGGACCAGCGCATACCCTCACAAGCTACAAGTTGCGCCTGATGTGGGGCTCGATCGGGAAGCGAACCCACGCCAACACTCAACTCCCATGAGTTTCAGTCTCCTTCATCCGACAGTCAGCTCTCTCTCGACATGGAAGCAGCATCATTTGATGGACGAACTGCTCACATGCTCACCGACAATGTCAATAATTTCCCCGGTGCGGGACGACCAGCACCGCCTCAACACGAGTTCTCACTGATCAGCGAGAGGACCTTCCATGATGCCTTGCAGGCAGGAACTCAATGTATCGCCTTATCGGATCTCCGCGATAGGCCATCACCATCTACGCCGGAGAGTGGACGACCATGACACAGACACCCACGGGGGCAACAACACCCTTCACTACCATTCTGTTCACCAATGTCATCAATAGGTGACCAGTGGCCGGATGCTCATGTACCATATCCCGCATCCCCACCTTTTCGTGCGTCTTCACCCTACTATCCAGCAGTGCCGTGTTATGAACCAGAGGATGTGGCTACCCCTTTTCAGCAATACGTCAGGATGCCTACACATCACACACATCGCCCTCGTTAGTCACCTGCACCACCACCATATGAGGAATATCCATCGCAGCAACCAACAGAACGTCCACGTCGTCAACAATTTAGTGGGGCGACTAATTGGGCTAATTATAAAGTGCAATTTGAAATAAGTCATATAAACCAGTGGAGTAATCATCAAATGTGAGAATATTTAGCCACATCTTCTACGCATCAACCAAACATCCCATTATGCACTGTCAAAAGTGGCTCACGCAGGTAGCCCTCATCCGCGAACAAAAAAAATCCTATCTGCACTGCTGTCTACACCAACTCAGCATCATACACAGAACCAGCAACAACACCACCACCATTGCTACCCCCAACTCCGTCATCGTCTAAACAATCACAGCAGCAGCGACGACGAATTGGCCTTTTCCACACGCAGCCACCAGTTGCACTCACGGAAGCCATCCGGAAACAAGTAGACTATATACAGGATGATACCGCACCACCAACACTTCCGCAAATCATATCATTGTAAACTCTTCCGCAGGTCCACCGTAAAGTAATATATAAGCATGCCTGCCTGTTTAGCGGTGTTTCCACCAGTGCCACTGTTGACACTGGAGCTTCCATCACCGTTTTTAACAAGCGCTTGTATGAGAGCATCCCACCTCATAAGAGGCCACCCCTTAAACCTACAAACAGATTTTTTGCAAACAACTACGGGAGCCGATGTTCCCGTGGCTGGTACAGTAGACCTCGTAATACAGATAGAGGAGATGCAATTTATTCAGCGAGTCATCATCGCTTCTATTCAAAATGATGCCCTACTTGGTTCTGATTTCCTCAGTGCCAGCGAAGCCATCATACATTGCAGACAACAGGAATTAGACATACATGGGCGACGTATACCTCTTGGACCGGAATCAGCATTATTTGATATATGTGCAGTGATTTTAGCATCAACAGCCACAGTTTAGCTGGGACAGGAGAAACTCTTATGGGCCACCGCACCACAGTTAGGAAACAACACTCACATAGCCATGCTGGAACCCGACTCTGAATACAATATTGCCTCACAATGCGCCAGTCCCTGTATGATCGTGGACACCACGAATAAGGATCATATACCCTTTAGGATATTCAATGGCACTTCAGACCCAATAACTCTTGAAATACGAGTCCGTTGTGGCCATTTGCTGGATGTGATCTCACTGGAGACACCCCCACTGCACTTACACCAGCGACAACTTCTGATGATTTGCCAGAACATCTACATGACCTATATTTGCGTGCCACAGTTGGATTGATGCAATCTCAAAGACAACAAATATGGAAATTACTTTACAAATATCGTGATAGTTTCTCAGCTGGAGACATGGATCTGGGAGAGACTCATCTCATACGACTCTCCATTGACACCGGAAACAACAGACCCATTCGACAGCCCATTCGACGTCTCCCTATCCATAAGGAAGCAGAGGCACACCAACAGATAGAGGACATGTTGCGGACTGGAATAACTGAACCCTCAGCATCCCCCTAGCCCAGTCCCATAGTACTAGCAGGCAAAAATGACATGTCTTTGCAGTTTTGTATAGACTACCGCCGCCTTAATGATGTTAGCGTCAAAGACGCATATCCGTTACCGTGAATGGAGCAGGCCTTAGATTCTTTGTCCGGAGCCAAGTGGTTTTGTACCCTTGATTTAGCTAGCGGATACTGGCAGGTAGCTATGGATGAGGACGATATGGAAAAGACCGCATTCATATGCAGAGACGGTCTTTTTCAGTTCCACAAGATGCCCTACGGCTTGTGCAATGCTCCTGGAATGTTCGAGCATCTCATTGAGCAGGTATTAACTACCTTGCAATGGGAGATATGTCTGTGTTACATCGACGATGTAATCGTCTTTGGTTCCTCGTTTGAGCAAACTTTATCCAACCAGGACACCATGCTTTCACGCTTCCGCATGGCTAACTTAAAACTCAAACCAAGGAAATGTCACCTTTTCAGACAGAGCGTTGAGTTCTTGGGACACGTCATATCCAGCGATGGAGTGGCTACTCAACCATCAAAAACAAAAGCAGTGGTGGAGTGGCAGACACCAACTTCTGTCATGGACACCCGGAGTTTCCTATGTCTCTGTCACTACTATCGCCGATATATCCATCATTTCAGTGAGATTGCATCACCCCTATTTAGGCTCACCAAAAAGGATTGACCATTCGAGTGGACGAGTGAGTGTGAAGATTCCTTCAGGGTGCTGAAGGAACTCTTGATGACCGCTCCAATTCTTGTTCATCCCAACCCTAACCTCGATTTCATCTTGGACACTGATGTGTCAGCTTACGCCATTGGTACAGTTCTATCTCAGGTTACGGAAGATGGAACGGAGCAGGTACTTGGTTATGGTTCGCCTACTCTAAATAAAACAGAGAAACGTTATATGACCACTAAGAGGGAATGTTGGGTGCAGTCCATTTCGTCAAGTATTATAAACACTTTCTGTACAGGTGCCCATTTACCCTCCGTACGGATCACACCTCACTACGCTGGCTCAGAAGCTGAAAAAATCCAGAGGGCCAGGTAGCAAGGTGGCAGGAATCCCTGCAGGCCTTTAACTTCAATGTCATTCATGGATCTGGCAAACTGCATGAAAATGCTGATGCCTTGAGCTGAATCGGGCTCGAGGATGAACCCGAAGTGGCCACCATCATGACACATACTACACAGCCATCTCCGGTGTTTCCCGAATTTTGGTGCGCAGAATGGAACACGCAAACACGGAATACATACATGTGGATTCAGGAGGGGTACGTCCTGCCATGGAATCTGTTACACCATTATCCACAACGGCAAAATACTACTATCAGCGGTTTGAAAAATGCCACATTCAGGATGGTGTTCTCTACATCAACAACCACATAGTGATTCCGGAACATTATCGAAACACAATGCTTCAACAACTTATATGCTGGACACCTAGCCGTTGAATGGACATTAACACGGATAAAACAGAGATTCCACTGGATTGGGATATTTGATAATGTGAAGGCATGGGTTGCCAAATGCGTCCCATGTCAAAGACGCTCTGTTGGCCAGCACCATTCTGCACCTCTTCAAATTAAGATAGTTGGTGCACCATGTGAGCGAGTGGCTATTGATGCGCTCAGACCCTTGAATACAACGGATGAAGGAAACAAGTACATCCCCGTATTGCAAGATTGTTTTATGAAGTGGGTAGAAGCAAGAGCGGAGGTCTTGGCAAGCAATGTGTTCTGCCAGTTTGGTATGCCATATGAGCTGCACTCTGACCAAGGAAGTAATTTTGAGAGCCGGCTGATCTCTGAGCTCTGCAAATTGTTTCATATTGTCAAAACCTACACCACCCCATATCAGCTGTGTAGTGATGGGACCAGAGAGGGATAGGCTCCTCGAAGGTGGCGTCCTGTCAAAGGGGGGCATGCATGGTAGGAGGCAACAAACCTCACATAGGGCAAACTAGATTCTGCAGATGTATGGGTAGGTCTGCTAGAGGAGCCCTGCAGGCAAGGCTGGATCTCAATCTCATACACGTATATGGGAAAGGCACCTAGCCCAAGCTGCATCCTGGTAGACTACTAGGCGGTCCATACATCGGTCACAACTGGAAATTCCTGGAAGGCCAAAGGGTGCATAGCGATGATGGAGAGGTTTAACTGCACATTGGCGGAAATGCTGAGAAGGAAACACACCTTGATTGTCGAGATTGGAATCTACAACTCCCATATGTGCACATAGCATACCGCACTTCAATACATTCAGCTCGGTTAATGTTAGGCCATGAATTGGCCGTAACCCTGGATCTGGCCATACCCAGGATTCTGGGGGAGAACAATTCACCATCTCTCTATGTAGCGCTCATGTGGCAGTGGATAGAACAATCCCATGAGCTAGTGAGAACAGCTTTATCCACTGCACACCAGCGTCAGAAAACATGGCATGACCGGCGAGTGCGTGGAGATCCGTATGAGGCAGGAAAAATTGTTTGAGTATCATGATTCGCGATGTTCTGCAAATGTGTCAAGTAAACTGAGTTACCAGTGGAAAGGCCCCTATGTGGTAGTAGGTGAGAAGTCGGACGTGACCTACCATATCCGCGCCTTGGATGGTCTGACCTCAGTCATTCACTTCGATTGACTTAAACCTTGTGTCAGTGATGACCCAGTGCCAGAGCTCGGGCTGTGGGTGACACCGGTACCCAGACAGATGTCTCTACGGAAACAGGTATTCCCGACGTTAGTCCAGAGCACCACAGTTCCAGTTCAACCTCTCTCCTACCAAGCCAGGAATCCAGTGAACGATCAACTAATGCTGAGGACGATGACGAGATACGTACTTGCCCTCTCGCTCCTCAGTGCGGGTCTACATGATCTGGGAAATCGTATCTGAAGAACTTCTTGTTTGTACTGTCCAAAGGGAAGAGTTACCACAAGCGGACGCTGTTGCTGCCCCAGGCCATGCTTCCTGTGGAGTGGAACATGTAATAAATAGCATGGAAGTGAAGAGGCCAGATGAGGCCTTGGCTTGTTTTGAAGAACAGCAAAACCACACAACTCGGTGTACCCCTCCAAGCCCCCGAATCGTGCAACCACCCCCATCCCAAGGTGCACCCCATCCAATAGCACCACCGCCCCATCTCCAATGCCTGTCTCTAGTCTATGCACCAAGTTCGAACATCATTCGACCCCCACTTGTCGTCTGTTGACTGTCACTCTTCAGATATGAGAGAGTCTGCTGTTACAGAGGAGGTGGCATCCCGCACTGCAGCAACCAACCCGATGCAACCCCCCCCCCCCACCGCTGGCGGTGGGCAGGGAAGCAGCCTGTTCAGCAGACTCTCAGCTCAAATTTTTCTGGTACTTAAAAATGATGACAAAGTACCAACCATCGTGTAACGGGAGATGACCACACTCTCCATCCAAACGGCACCCCCGTCCACAATCGCTTTACCAAGCCCCCCCCCCCCCCCACACTCCCGTGAGTAGTCAGAACACCACACCGGACACAGAAATCCAGAAGCATACAGAACACACTTGCCCGCAAGGCTGGATACGCCAATTCACTGTTGCGCGAACATTGCATACATACCTAGTTGTTTAGTCGTGTAACTCGAATATTCAACATCAGCAACAACAAGTGTAGCATTTGCCTAGCGTTTTTAATTGAAAAAATTAGAGATACCTTTTTCCGCAACATCCCATTCCGCAGAGATACGGAAAGTTCAATGCTTTCCGTAAACCTGACTTTTCCGCAACTGCAACAGACTCGGCATTCACCAGCTTGTAAACCTGGATATGCCCAATCCATATTACGCCAGCGTCACACCGCAACCCGGACTTCCCTACAACAGATCACTACCATCATCAACACAAGTCAACATTTTCCGCAAACACCTTCTTATCCGGTTTGCGGAAAACTGATTATACGGAAAAAAGGAGCAACACCACAGCCATCTACAGTACGCGCTACGGGGGATCCCCCCACTACACCCCCCCCCCCTCCCCAGAATCGTCGTATGAAAACAGCTAAAATCTTACACATCATTTACACGTAATAACAGTCAATATTATTAAGAGAGCAAGATGCCCGCAGTCTTAGTCCAGTCAATCTAGGCCAAAAATATTTTAACCCGGAACAAATTGCAACAGAATTTTTTTACCTCGCCCAGTGTATAGGGGGCCATCATGTACAACATATCAAAAGTCCTCCAAAATTCCAATAGGGGAAAGGGTAAAATTTGCATAATTATTACCAGATTTGGGCCATTTCACCTGAAAAATCCATTTTTCTTTATTTCTTTAAAACCGGTATGTAATATATGTGAGACTGGGTATTTTTGGACTTTTTTAGTAATAAATGAATACGATTGACATATTCTCCACAAATTATATGTATTGTGTTATGCCACTTGCATGAATTTACCTAATACCATCATTGATATTGATACAATACATATTATATTTTATTATGTCACGGTATTGTGTGTTTTCTAAGCTAAGCTAAGATGAAATAGTATGGCATAGGTACCTGGTTTCTACTAATTTCATCTTGCATCAATTATCCAAGTCATCTTCCTCAATGAGCGTTATTGAATTCGAGCAACTGAGACCCTTACAGTCTTCGCAGGCGGATGTGCAGCTGATCCCATGTTTTCTACAGGTGCATCTCTTTGATTCACAGCCAGTTTTGCAGCTGCATCTAAATGAATACAGTAAATCGTCAGGTGCTGCCAGCATGTCAGTCTTAACAGGCAGCATTTGGTGGTTGAGAACTTTCCAGCCCCATTCTGTTGGATCCATATCTCCAGCATCTCCTCTCCAAACTTGAATTTGGTAGTACACGCGAAGACTGTGAAACTTTGCGGATGCAGGTGTTGGTGGTAAATCTCGTGCTTCAACATACTTGGAACTTTTTGCAACCTTCTCCCTGAATCGCTTGTACCGCAAAGCAACTAGACTATCCATTGAAGTGCCATTGTATAGAATAAGCATTGCCTTCTCACCTGCTTTTATCACGTCATCTTTATTCGCATTACTCATTGTAAACACTTCAGCAATTTGAGAGAGTTCTTTGCAGCACTGGATTTTGCTAAGGGATGCAGATTTTCCAATTCCATAAAGCCTAGATGTTGAGTCACAGCCAAGGATAGCATGGATAAATAACAGCTGTGAGCACAAACAGAACCCGAGTTTTTCCTTTGCCATTTTGATATTCCACAGTCGGGGTTTCTTTGCATTTTGCTTTGGCTCTGGTCTGAAAAATAGCTGACAGCCATTCATATCAGTATGGTATAGAAGCAACACCAGTAGGTCGGTATCGTCTCCAACAAGAGCAGTATTTGTTGACTTTGAAGCCAAGATAGCCGTTTGCGTAATTAAGACATCAGCATCACCGCTTGCCTTTATCGTTAAGCATCCAGCCTGTTTGAGAGATGAACTTAAGATTGATATGAACCGATGTTTGTTCTGCTTGTTACTAAGAAAATCAGGCTTACTCAGAGTTACAACTGTTTGCGGAGTCAGTACAACAGTTGCGCCTGATCCACGAGTTCGCCTCTTATGTGTTACATCTTTTATGTCTGGGCCTTGGTCATAACCATCAAAAACTACTGTAGCCTTTCCATATTTGCTTATGCAATATTTTACATATCTTTGACAAACATTTGCAAATGTCTCTCCACGCTGCCATGGAACACGGTGTAATAGAGCTCCTCCATCAAGCACATAGTGGACAGAATCTGGAAGGACTGCATCTTCATTTTGAATTAATTTCCACAATGCATCAGCAAGTGCCGGCTTATTTGCTTCCCATGGAAGAGATGAATTATCAAAGAGTGCGGGCGGATGAGTGCACAACTCATACTCAAAATAAGATGCTGGATTCCCTTTTGATCCATTTGTAGCAATTAAACTGAGTCTTTGAAATAGGAGTTGTGGATCAATTTGTACACATTCATCATCAATCTTGAGAGATGTTTTGGATGCTAAGGTAATAGCTTGTCTCTTTCTCTGGAACGAAATGCTTGATACACATTGGCCACACATCGAATTAATAATTGATTCTCCAATATCTTTAGCATCGTCAACATTGACTGATTCATGTGCAGACAATCCACTAACAAGTCCTCTAAGAGAAGGGTCTGGTCCAAATGGATTCAGTTCACTAAGGACTTTGAGAATTTTGTAAGTATCATCCATAAAAATAATTCAATGCCTTTACTGGGTCGCTCATTTGCTCCCTTGATGGATAGCTTTCAGATGATGTGCATGAATCAATTAACTTAATATCGTGTCTAAGCAGTTTGGCAGCTGTCTGGATGATTAGCATGCTCTCTGATTTGGAATCCTTTCTCTTCTGTTCCTGAAGTCAGTCAAAATAGTAGATGCTTTAGAACGAAATGTAACAACGTTTGGCTTACCATTCACAGTGCTAATAAATATTTCATCGCCATAATTATCTTTTATTTTATCCTGCATGTATTTTGTACTGTATGCTTTATTCTCTTTATCATCGAGATACTCTTGCATTTTATTAACGAGGTCATGCAGGGTCAGCTGCGCATCATCATTATTTTCAAGAAATGCCATTGTCGCACTAAATGCTCTTACCCTGTCCAAGTCTTCTGGCCTTCCATGTTTTTGGGATGAGCAAGATGAGTGCAGCTGAGGGATATTTTTCATGGTTCGAAAATTTACGCTGCAGCTTTGATGGTATACTGCATTGACAACGCATAAATCCGGCGTGAAGGCAAGCCGCCCTGCTACAAGTTTGCCCCATTCGTCTTTTCTCTGCTCATATGCCTCGGCGATACTACATTGAAAGTCATGAGTACTTACTGGATAAATATCATAGCCATGTTTCTTTCCATCTTGAATTTTTGCAGGGTATCCGCATAGCAAACAATGTTCACTAAATTTGAATGTTGGACTTTCTGAATGGAGTGTTCGCATGGGTGGTGGAGATTGTTCAATTTTCTCTGTGTCACGGGCAATCTGCATGGGATCAATGAACTCCCGTCGACATTTTACATGAACCCTCTGTCCTACTTCAGCTATGACATCGCTTTCACGGGCTCTGCTAGCATTGTTAATACCGTCACAGCCTTTAACTCGAAGCTTAACAGTTTGTGAGCCATTTTCTAGGCTCTGGTTACAAATAACGCATGTATCTAAATCCATGTCCATATTCTGATTGAATTGTATAGAAATTTATTCAAATTGTGAGATAAAAGTGAAAATTAAAATGCAATTTATTTTAGATAAAATTTTAAAAGCGAAAAACAAAATTAAACTTACTTTAAAAATATATTTTTTAAATTACCCCGGCCCTGTGCATACAACCATATTTAATCTGTGGTTTGGAGAATTTGTACAAGTGGTTCAAGGCAATATTGCCAATTGCTTACTGTCTTCCGTGACCATGAAATTCAGAGCTTAGACAACATTTCTACTTCGTTTATTTGCGGAATGAAGCAGGTAAGGGAAGTTTCATTATTCGGATAATGGCGGTAGCTAAATATGCGAATTTACCCACTTTCCCATCGAGGGATTTTGGAGGACTTTTGATATTTGACATCTGGCAGTCCCATGAATGCCGCAGAAAAGAAATAAATTCTGTTGCAATTTGTTCTAGGTTAATTTGTAGTTTTACTGGACTATCTGTTGTCCGTCCGAGTAGGATTTTGCTACCAAAAGGAAGTTCGATAATGGATTGATTCAAGTTACGACAGCACCCTTCTTAGTCATCCGTGCTCTAAATTAACTGCTGTAATAAAAATGTCGCACTTCACGACACCGCCAGAATCATCCACAGATAAGCAGCCATGCGTATCAATGAAATTCATCAACACGGCAGAAATATAGACACTCAGGTTGACTGTATTCACAATCTCCATACGATGGCATTGTAATTGTAAAACTGAGGAACACATTTTCCGAGCTGTATTGTAATAAATTAAGTTAGGTCTAGGTGAGAGTGAGACTAGTCCTACCCATAAGCGGAGGATGCTTGGCAGTCCACCCACCCAGTAAATACAGTCCAGCTGGGCGGGGTCAGTAAACTTGTGCAAGACATGGAGCTGTTTAAACCAGACAATAAATTACAGTTAGCTATACTGTCCTAATTTTGATTAAGGACATGACTGTTCTACCACATATACACATCAATAGCACACGGGCTGATGAAGCAGTATCAAAACTTAGACAGTATAACATCGTGGAGAATTTCACATATTATCTTACCTACATATTCCAGCCACTAATCAACATGGGCTGGAATAAATTTGTCACACACATGAGGCGCCGCATGTATAAGATCACGTGCATATAAAGGGACGCTGTTCTAAGGAACAGAAGTTTGAAAACATATATTCCATTTCTCACATCAACTACGAATAATCAGCAGCATCAATACTCCGCCATTATATAGATATTGCCTAAGTTTCCGATCAACCACGTACTTTCACAACAAGAAACCACGTGATCATCACTTCTAATTTCCAGTAAATTGGATCAAAGGCTATAAACAAAAGAACCGTCCAAACGCGTATCAGCCACAGTGTGATGGAAGAGGCAAGAGAGGGTGGGTCAGGGCAATTGCCGCTGACGTCATCACGCTCTCCTACACCCCATCGGGCATTCCAGCTTGAAGTCTGAACAGACATGTTTATAAGCATCCAATCTGAAAAACCGCTTCATGATAATTAAAAGGTGAGCTTCCACAGGAATAAGTAGTTCCGGATTTTAACGTTTATCGGAGACTCGTTTTTCCTTTGAATGGTGACAAAAGCGACAATCCTTCTTTGTTATATTTATGTTTACTTCCTTTACACAGAAGGAATATATCATCCGACTCCAGGAACATTAAAATTAAAACTTTCCATCTATATGGCGTAGCCAACTCACCCTAAAACTTTTGGGTATGGTCACCCGCCCTCCTGTGACGTCACCAAAAAGCATAAAAGTAGGAGAGCGCGCACTGAAACCTGGTCTTCCCGTCAAAATTCAACACAAGGGAAGATCGAGCATTAGGCTACTTTAGTGTCGCAAACCAAATTCTGCAGTTTTCATTATTAGTTTATTACTATTGTTATATTTGGCCAGGAAAAAGTTATGAAGAGGTAGGACAATTGAGATAGGTTAAGCGGTTCCATGCATTTGTCATTATGCGGAAATGAGATGTCGCTTGCGGAAGATCACGCCCTCTCCGACTGCTCGGAGGATTCAGCACCAGGGCATCCCAGGAAGAAGTATCGGTGTACAGCTTTACAGCATAACGGACAGCTGTGTAAGCATTCATTCTCCCACAATTCAGACTTGACGCATCATGTCAATCGTGATCATCTTTTTCAACGTGCATTTTGTTCGGACTGCAAGTACCTGTATACACGTGTTAACGGAAAAGCATCATGTGTTAGTAGTAACATTACAGCCTGGTGAACAAAGTGAGGACGTAGAAGTTCTAGCTAGCCGTTTTGAAACTAGACTCCCATTTAATGTACTTCCTATGGGGAAGATGGCTAAAACAAAACGTACTAAACAGTGACAACCTGACGTTCCACATTTCGTGAGACCAACAGCATCCGCCACACAGCCAGCACCCAGTCACCTCATTGCACCAGTCACCACCATGATGGCAGCACCAGCACGAACAGCACTGGCAGCACCTGCAGTATTCGTACCTACATTCCCTGAAATGTCCACTCTGGCAGCACCCGCAATAACACCACCGTCCGTATCACACGTCACGGCAGCATCAGCATTCGTAATCGGCCGGCCAATTTCAGTGGTAATTTCAAAACCAGTGACTGTATCTAACCCAGGGTTACAGGACATTTCCGATCAAGCAATATCTCTGTGCAGTTTAATTATAGAAAACGGAACTTTACTATTATATGTTTATTTTGGAAATATTTTTCTTCTTATTATATATGTTTTTATAATCGAAACCCAGTCCCTAGGGTGACATGGTCATCCTACACAGCTGCGCAATATTCTTGCGTAGCTGTGTCTCACACAAAATAATCACTGTGTATACCTGTGTTGTAAACACGTCGTGTGTGACGTAAGTACACAACACACCGTAGCGAATATGTCATATTCCCGTCATGCAGTCTCAGCTACGCAGGACTGCCTGATGAACTAGCCTCTTTCACTTATTATTATTATTGATATTTTACTTCTTTTTTTTCTTCCCATGTCAGTGCGATGGGGTGGATTGTGGGTAGCGAGAGCTACTCATGCGGATCCGCAATAATGAGCCGCACTGTATGCAACCCCTCATATATCAGGGATGCATATGTAATTTACATTTATCTGTGATATACTGTTTAGCCATATCGGTATGTGATCACATATATATATATATATATATATATATATATATATATATATATATATATATATATATATATATATATATATATATATATATATATATATATATATATATATATATATATATATATATATATATATATATATATATATATATATATATATATATATATATATATATATATATATATTATTATTATTATTATTATTATTATTATTATTGTTATTATCTTATCTCATATTATATTATATTATATCGTTTGTAATTGTGGCACATTGGAGCTTGGGTGTTCTCTGCAGAAATTTAATTATCTGCATCCAAGAGAACACCCATGCAATCAATTGTTTAGTCAATCAATGTAAGGTTAAATAATAAAAGTAAGCACGCACCAAGAGATTAAATCAAAACAAAAAAAAGAAAAGATCTGGAAAAATAATTCCAGGTAAAAAATCAAAACTAAAAGTATGCCTCCCTCCCAAACTCTTTCGCACCCTATGTGCTCGTCTCTTATAAACATGCGTCTCTCACGTCACTCTCCTCTCGGCTACGCGCCAACTCGGGAAGTCTATAATTCCTACCTAGAATGCTCCCGTGCTTTCGATCCATGATGCGCTGATCGTTTGTCATGGGTGTCAAACTAGGAGGGGGTAGTGTAACACGGATCGACCGGACAGGTACCGGCTATCCCAGCTGAGCTTGGTACGGAATGGCCATTCTGGATTCACTCCAAGCACGCCCCACCCCCCTGAGCAGGATAGTACACGCATATAAGCCCTATGAGAGAGGTTTTCGATAGAAATGGCTACGTCCATTAAAATGCATGGTGCACGTGTCAGAGCTTCCCTGACAGCACGTCTCGGAATTGGAAGTGAGTGCATGCTTATAGTGTACCGAGTCGGTACTTGTAAATATCTTAAACTATATCGTCCTCGTTATTTTTCGTAGCTGTCCGGACCGGAATAAAACGAGAATTACAGAACTTTTTACTATTTTAAAATCGGCCCAGAAATGGCTGAGTTGTCCACGAAACTCCCGTTAAATTATTTTCAAAATATTGCCCATGACGTCGTAATCGCATGTATGCATAAATAGATAAAGCTGATTGGCTACTGCTCGGCCGCTGATTGGCTGAGGCACCTACCTCTGACGTCATGAGTAGTATAAGAGGGGTGAAATATCGCGAATCAAGAGCATCACCGGCGTGGAAGCCGGCCCGTGCAGGACTGCTGGACCATCGGGATCGACGTGTGCAACTGCTAACCGCCGGTGATTCCTGTATCATCCGGTGCCATTCAGATTTCAGTTCCTCCGCGGTGGTAAGGAGTTCTCAGCTTCCGCGAGTTTTCGGATACCCCAGGACGGCCATCTGGGGGTAAAATAACTTACATTAATAACTCCCACATCCAAACATTTCTAGTGAAGTCTTTCCGCGGAAGGGCCGTGTGGGCCCATTTGTAATTCTACGGAATGTAGAGCCAATGGTAATTCTTGGTTAATAACTCGTCGGATCTGCCAACCATGCGGAAAAGTGGACTTCACCTTCCGCACTGCATGTCGTGTGTGACTTAATTAACTTTTTGACCACAGTCTGGTTGGACCTTGCTGGGTGTGCCGCAAGAGCTATGCGACGTATCCCGCACCGTGTGCCAGTTCGTGTACATGCATAATAAAATATATTAGCCCTCTGTTAATGGGCAACTTACATCTCCTGACCTGTTCTGATTCACTGTCCTGAGAGTGTGTCGTATCCGACCTGCCTGGAGAAGCCTGCCTGCGGATGACTTCCTGCGGAAATCATTCCAGTCTTAGAGATCGTGCCATCTCGCACTATTTATATGTTAGCGCCTCAATTTCAGTAACTCTTCAACTTGTTCCGTACCGATGACCAATAGGTACTCAAGTAGCTATACTATTGAACATTTAATTCTTATTTCCGTATATGGTACTGATGACTAATAGGTACCTTACCTGTCTTAAGACTGCATTCTTATCATTTCTGTTTTACTGTGAATATTATCCTTGTTTACTGTAGGTGCTTTCAACTAACAATCAATGACCTGTGATACTTATCTAATCATGTATTTATTCGAACCATATTCATCATGTGCATTCGTTAGTTGTGTATATGGCAGATAGCCATCTAGTTAATAATTTTTGTTTATTTATATTAAAAAAAACTCTAGACCACAGTACGATAGGAAATACTATACAGCAACATATATATCCACCTGACTATATTCTCACCAGCATCAATTTTTCACTGAGGTCGCTGATCATGCTCTAATTTCTTGAGCCTGACATGTCACCGACTAAACCTAGCTATTTAGCTCAATAGGATAGGCTTAAAGTGGTTAGGGACAATTTCTCCATTAGAGATGCCTTTTTTTCGGTTGTCGTGGTAATGCAGCCCCACGCACCAGCAAGGTTCTGTAAAATTGGCCAGTTACCTTTAGGGCCTCATATATATAACATGAATTTTGTTTCATTGTGTAACGCGTACAGCTTTTCAGTTGCTTACTTTACACCTTAAGGATGGCTTGTATATATATATATATATATATACATATATACAGATGTTAGACAGAATGGACTGACAGAAAACGTGCACTCTATATTTACAATTTGTTTGTTACTGTGTGTTACTGTGTTTATCCGTGCCTATAAAATGTTGGTGGTGTGTGTGTTTTAACTAAGATTTGGTCTTGAATATTACTTAATATAAATTAGATTTTAGATCTCTATTTAGTTACTTAACACCTTATCGTATGCTTACCACTTTTAAAGCAAGTTATTTATTTATTTATTCTTTTTATTTATCTTCTTTTTTTCTTTTTTTTGGGTTGGCCTGAACGGATTTGTCTTGGTAAATCTATGTCTTTTGCTATTATAATATATAATACAGCTACATATACAATTTAACCATTAGTTATCACAGTGGGTTGTTTATTTTGTGATCTTATATGTATTTAGGAAAGTGTGTGCACTTGTTTAAGTTAAAAATTTATATATATATATATATATATATATATATATATATATATATATATATATATATATATATATATATATATATATATATATATATATATATATATATATATATATATATATATATATATATATATATACACCTGTGCAAAAGTTAAGCACCACCCTATTTTTACGCACATGCGAGGGTATATTCATGTGCTATGAAGAAAGCAATAGCATAAACATTTATGTACCCATCCATCTTAGTGCAAGAGGTAATAATGCAACTAGAGGAATGCTGATTATGATGGTGGGGAAACACTGTATGTTTTTGTTTGAACTTGAAAACGAGGCCTGAATATGGTTACGTTGACACAACTGACAACTATTGCCCTACAGTTGACACACGTGGCTAGATTGTCATTAATGGTGTCTGAAAACGAAGTTTAACATCTGTGCACGAGTTTGAGACTGTCATTATTAATACCGGGTATATCCACCTTGTGCCTGGATGACGGCCTGGACACGACGTCCCATGCTGGTCACCAACCGACTGATACGCCATTGTGGTATTCGTTGCCATTCAAGATGGAGTGCGTCTGTTAATTCCTGTAGGTTCTGCACAGGAGGATCCCTCCTTCTCACCATGTTTCCCAGAATGTCCCAGATATGCTCAATAGGGTTCATGTCAGGGCTCCTTGCTGGCCATGGTAGGGTTTCGATGGCATTCTGGCGGAGGTATTCATGCACAGCTCTAGCACGATGTGGTCGGGCGTTGTCATCCATGAATATAGGGTGGGTTCCAGGTGCATGATTTACAAACAACTCTATCCAGTATGGAATCTTGATATCTTTGTCCATTTAGTGTTCCAGGTACAGTCAACAGATCCAGCTTACAATCAAATGAGATGCACCCCCATATCATAACGGAACCTCCACCAAATGGAACTTCTTCCATGATGTTACGTTGGTCGTACGCCGTGCGTCTGGACCTCCATACACGAGTTCGACCATCTGTGGCATGAAGCAGGAACCGACTTTCATCGGACCAGTGTACCCGTCTCCAGGATCTCATGTTCCAGTGTCTTCTTTCGTTGCACCACCTCAGACGCTCCTCTTTGTGGTGTGCAGTGAGGAGAGGACGTCTGACAGGTCTCCTAGCTTTCATGCCAGCAGCATACAGTCTCCTTTTGACGGTAGACATTGACACTCTATTGCACGTTTCCCATTGCTGGCTGAGCACTCTGCTGTTGGTGAATGGAGATCTCCTAACAAGGCGTACTAGGGCTCGATCATCACGGGCAGTAGTCTTCTTCGGTCTTCCAGATCTAGGCCTGTCCTTCACCTCGTTAGTTTGCCCATGTTTTGCAATCAAACGACTGATTACAGTATGGTTAATGTTCAGCTGTCTGCCAATCTCTCTGCATGACATACCAGTGGTATGCATGCCTATGATTTGCCATTTCACACGATCACTTAACCTTCATCTTGCCATAGCGGTTCACAATCAAGAGCTAATTCTCTCTGTACAAATAAACCACGGTCATGAACACAAAATTCCTAATCTTGTCGCCTAAATCTGTATGTAATGTTCTACACCTCAAACTGGACTTTTACATAACTGAACACGTGTGCTGTTTCCCGCCACGCACGGACATCAAGCTGCGTGAAGTCATGCATGCATGTGCATTTCGTACTTGGAATTATGTCAGCTAACGCGGGGACGAAAAGTATGGCAGCCTAGTTGTACCATCATGTTTCTACGTTCTATTGTTTTTGCTGGTGCTTATCTTTTGCACAGGTGTATATATATATATATATACATCCACGATCCACCAGCCGCAAGGCTTATTAATTGTTTGGATTACCTATCGACAAGTTGGCTGGATCCCACCCTGGGAACCTATCGGAGGTTTCTGAGCGGTGATAGTTAAAGTGTTGATCTACATACATCTCCCCCATATCTCCGGATACTTGTTAGTTAGATATCCCCACCAATGTAAGCAGCACTGCGAAAACAATAGTTAAATATGTGAGCTAGTTAGGTTATATACTTGCCCGCAGTGCAATTCTGGGCATTCTGGAACTTAACCCTAATGACAGGTCAAATGTTAGATCCGTAGGACACGGTGATGGATGAGATGCGGATCTCCATCCAACTCGTTGGAGTGTCTGGGTGAGATCTTGGAATCCGCTACATCCTCATGGGAAGGACACTCGCAGTGGATATCCATCTCTCTCTATCCCCACCATAACGACATGGCAGTATTCAAAATTGCTTGTGTGAACTGGAGCCATTGTTCTAGTGATGTTATATGTGGTTGCGGGGCAAGGTAACTGGATCTTTATCTGATTTGGTTGGGGGTGGGGGGGGGGGGGTGAGGGGGCTTGCGTCGTAACATGTACACATGCTATGCTTGGAAGTAGATGCTAGGCAAGGCGACCTAAGGGAAGCTGAGCATCTGCGCACTTTGATTACTGTATCTAAATTTAGGTAGGAATCCCTGCCATTTGCGGCCAAAGCTTGTATTCGTTTCTAACAACTAAATGGTAGGTTAGGTTGTAAAAGAAGGCCCGCATAAATAAAGCGGCAACTACCAATGCAGTACCTGTGGAACTACATAAGACGGTGACCTGGGAATTCTTCGGAAATCGTTCATTCCATCTTCATGTAAACCAGTGTGCATCACATTAATTATGGCATCACTTGGATTTTCAGCATTTAGCATTTTCTGTTGAACAAAAGAGTGGCCCTTTTTGCCAACTCTTTTCCTCCGCTTCGACATTGAAGGCATTTTCCTGTGATGGAGGCCCGCACGAGGCACTTTCCTCTCGCAACAACAATATTTTCTTTGTGTGTGTGATAGGGGTATATTAGCCTATATTAAGCGACCTAGTGACTTCGTTGTGGAGCTCTCTTGCGGGGATACCTCTGCAGATTCAAGGATCTGTGTGGTACCTCCGGCGAAACCACGTAGAAAGAACACCGGATGGCTCTATGTTGTGTATTATTGTGCTCATTTACTGTCAAACGAGTGATATTGTTTGTATAGTACTTATTAAATTTGTGACTGTTTAATTATTAACATCTTATCCATTGTTCTAAATTAGAATGGACAGACATACCAGTAACATGAATAGCTGCGATGAAACCGTGTGGTTCAATCTCGGCGGCACTGGTCGCACAGCCCCACTGGAACATCAGTTTTTCACCGGCTCTAGAAGTCGGTCTTTGTACTTACCGGAGAGACACGATACAGGATCCGCAACCCCGAGATCTGCAGCTAACCAGCCCTCCCACACATCATGCACTTGCGGTGCGATGGAACAGAACGACATGGCAGACCAGCACGTACCCCCGCGAGCTACATATTCAAGCTCAACACTAAATGCAGCAGAAAAGAAATTCGTAGGCATTTTTCCCCAAACCGAATTATTAAAACATGGAACTCACTCCCTTCTGTTGTGGTCAAGGCACCCACACTCGGCGCGTTTAAATCAAAACAAGATATGCACCTAAATGACATAATATACGATCATGACACAACCAACTAATAGATATATAATAATAAGACAATCTAGAAATATACCCAAATGCTAGGCAGAAGGGTGTAACCATGAGCGTAGGTGGCACACCGCAGCTGATGCGCGGACAACCCATCTGACCAACAGCACCTCCCAAAGTCAACCAGTGTCCTGATTAATGTCAATGAATAATGTCAACCAAACAAATAAACAATTGTAACTAAACAAAGTATAAGCACTAGTAATACAATACCAACACAGCTCCAGAGACAATAACAAGCCAAGGGCTTATGCCTCGTAAAATGATGATGATGATGATGATGATCTGTCTACTCATTATCTTAGAGTGCTGGGGGGGGGGGGCGGGGGGGAGGTGGTATACGAATTGCTACTTGTCTAGAAATCTAATATATGAGTGGCATTGCACAAGAACTCGAAATGACATCACGATGAATTTAAAAGTGCAAAATCTAATGGTTTAAAAGCAATTTATGTAATGATTTCACTTTATCCTCTAAAATTGCATCTGATACTATAGCTACAGATTTAAGTCTCTCGTTAAAAGTGTTCTATTTTCGCGGTATTGAGATTTCATTTTTTCTTCACGAAAACTGAAAATATTTCAAGCCATAAACCGGATATCCGGTTAAAACAGGTTTCATGGCCAACACCATCACCAGTTGTGTTTTTACCAAAACTGCACAATCCTAGTCTGCACCACGATTTATTTCTTCGCCCATCACCGCACTATGGACCAAGAAATGCAGACCTAATAGAAAAGCGGGTTGCGTGAAGTCACACACCAACACACGCACCCTGCCCACACATCAACCTATCACCCACAAGCATCTCCTGGACCCCCGCAATATCGACCTAGCCCAACTCAACGCGCATCGTAGCCATCACCCAGAATGAGTGATTAGCTCCGACATGACATGACACACATCCACAAATCCATACCTACCAAGTAGAAGGCATCATACAACACACCACCCACAGGAATATGACCGGTCTGACACGCCGCTCCAATATCGTTCATGGCGCCAACATGCCCAGTGCGCAATAGGTCACACGCACCACCACACCGTCAACTATACTCACCAGCCTCCTCAGCATTCTTGCCCATCCGTCCCGCCGTACCACCTGGCTTCTCGCCAATAGCTCTCTTTCACAGCATCTGCCAAGTCATTCTTCCCCCTGAACTCAGCGGGGAAGGTGACTGGGAAAATTATGGGTGCCAGTTTGAGATCATCAGCAGGACAAATCGATGGATGGAACAACAGATGGGAGGGTATCTGGCCGCAAAGTTGTCGGGCAAGGCACTGCCGGTCTTGGCCGAGCTTGGGTCAGAGATCTCGCCCATTACACTGCACTAGAGAGTGCCCTATCCGAGTGTTTCGGCGACACAGCCATGGGAGAAACAGGTCGGCTACAGTTAAAGAATTTATGTAGGCAGCCCAATGAGACTCTTCCAGAACTCTCTAGCAGGATACAGCACCTGGTAACCTGGTCATATCCCAACACCAACACGGAGGGAGTTACACATCTCCAGCTGGACGCTTTTATCGATGCCTATTAGAATCACATTCCTTCATTATTAGTTGTCTTATCATAATGTTGGTGAGTGTTATGATGTTACTTCTCAATATGGTACCCAGTAGTCAGAGCTGTTTACTATGTAGTTCGCCCAAAGTCAGTCTAACACCCAAGTAGCAGATAGGTAATACACTTACCTGTTCTAGTAGGCAGGGACTGAATTTTCCAAAGCATACTGAGATGAAAGCTTTCCAACTGACTTATATGCTGTTTCTGAAGAGTAATTATCTCAAGTCCATAGATTAGAATAGGCGTGGCATAACATATGTTGTTAGAATGCTGGAGAAGATTTTGGTGATAAGCCATTAGACCCATGTAGACCAAAGCCAATAAGGCTGTACACGTTCGCCTTGTACATAATATTCGCTCTTCTATGTTTAGCTTAGCCTCTCCCTTAGTTGCACGAATGAAGCCCAAGTGGGTAGCCTGAGATGATATAGAAAGTGCATGATCGTACAATCTGACAGTATTACGGACTGGCGCTTAGCTAGGGTGTTATGTACAATAGAAGACTTCTCAGGATATATATATCCTGAGTAGAATAGCGATATGTCAAATGCAATATAAGTTGCAACTCTTAAGTCTGACCTGCTGACTAATCTAAGGTCATCTGCCACAGTTGGGCAACCTGTGTATTGTGCTCCAATGTCAAATCAAGCTTGCACAGATTCCAGTTGTGTTAATATGTTGTTAATTTACATCTTGTACAGGCCTGTTGACAAGATGCCTTCTTGTCTCACTCCTTACTTAATGGAAAATGGGTTGCTAAGGGGGCCTTAACTTTTGATCTCATGTCGGTATAGAGTAAGTCGATGGCATGTAAATAATGCATGTTAAGGCCTTGGTGAAATAGTTGCCACTTTAGTGAGCCATTTAGAAAAACCTCCTCTATGTTCGCTACATCCTGGTCAACAAGCTCTTTGTATTCACTGTACTCATGAGCTATACTCACATGGTCCCATGCTGACTTATAGGCTCATGGGAGCCTCTAGTGTCAGATCACTGTGAAAGTCTTTGTTGTGAGTACATAGAATATCAATTACAGCCACTCAATTATGGAATAACACTAAACAGGAAACACGGGACAAAATACTGACAACAAAATCATTCAAGAAAACAATAAAGGATTACTTAATTAACACATATTAGTGCTACTACTACTACTACTACTACTACTACTACTACTACTACTACTACTACTACTACTACTACTACTACTACTACTACTACTACTACTACTACTACTACTACTCCTACTACTACTACTACTACTACTACTACTACTACTACTACTACTACTACTACTACTGGGGTAGCATGGATTGACCGGATGGGTACGGACCGTCCCAGCTAAGCTGGGTGTGGGATGACTGCTTTGGATGCGCTCCGGGCGCACCCCCTGAGTAGGATAGTATGCGTGTATAAAGCCCTATAGGAGAGGTTTCGTTAAAATGGCTAAGTCTGTAAGAACATGTAGCGCGCATGCCACGCGTCAGAGCTTCCCTGGCAACATGTGTTAGGATTGAGAGAGAGAGAGGGAGGGAGGGAGGGAGGGGGGGGGGGAGGGAGGGGAGGGGGAGGGAGAGAGAGAGGGAGGGAGAGAGAGAGAGAGAGAGAGAGAGAGAGAGAGTGTGTGCTTATAGTGTACCGAGTTAGTACTTGTCATTTTCTCGTATCTTACTATTCTCGTCGGTCTTGGGGCCGATCAGGACCAGAATGAAACGAGGATTACAGAACCTTTTACTTTGTTAAAATCGGACCAGAAATGGCCGCGTTATCATTAAAACTCCCGTTTAAATTATCTTCAAAATATTGCTTTGAAGTTGTAATCGCGTGTATGTATTAACTGAATGGGGAATGTGCTGCTCACGTGATAGCTACGTCACCACTTCTGGCTGCACGCTGATTGGCTACTGCTCGCCCTCTGATTGGCTGGAGCGTCCTGCCTCTGACGTCACGAGTAGTATAAAAGGGACGAAAAAAATGAGAATCGAGAGCATCATCGGTGGGAAGCTGACACAGCCAGGAAGACTGCTGGACCAGCGCAGTGCAAGACGCGGGACAACTGCTTACCGACTGTCGTACCAACACCCCAGTAGTGCCATTCGGAATTGAGTTCTCCTGGGCCGGTGAGCAGTCTTAAGACCTTTCCACAAAAACAACTTTGGAAGCTCCCGGGACGGCAATCAGGGAGCTATAAACTAATATAAGAACTCCATTTCCGGAACTTTCTCAGAGGAGTTTCATGCGGAAGGGCCTTGCGGGCCTGATGTGATTCTATGGGACGTGGAGCTGATGGTGATTCTTGGTGGATAACTCACCAGATCTTCTGAAGTGGTATCAAACTTCCGCACTGCATATCACGTGTGTTAATTAACTTTTAGACCACAGTCTGGTGGGACTCTGCTCGGTGTGCCGCAAGAGCTATGCGACGTATCCCGCACCATGTACCCAGTTAGTGTACATGCATATTTAATTACAAATATAGCCCTCCTTGTTCATGTGCAACTTTCAAACTGCCGTCGCCGGATGGAAACTTTACAACAACTGTTTAAATTATGTATCAGTCAATCTGACTATCTAATGGACATCATTATTATCCATTCTTCTTCACCATCATGAGAGTGAGCCGCATCAACAGTCTGCCTGCGGAAATCTTCCCTGCATTCAAGATTGTGCCATCTCGCACTACTCAACTGTAGCATAACAGTTTTCCATGATTTATGAACTCAGTCTTTCTGACCGCATTTTTATACTTTCCTTTTCATACTGTAAATACTATCTTTCTTTTGTTCTCTCAACTAACAGTGCCGTTTAGGTCCTATGACCTGTGATATTGTATTAGTTAGTTGTGTATATGGCAAGTAGCCACCCTAGTTATTATGTTTTGTTTCTATATATAAACTCTAGGATGAACTATGCTAGGTAATACCATACAGCAACATTATATCCGCATCATTATATTCCCCCAGCATCAATTTTACACTGAGGTCGCTGATCATGCTCCAATTGCTCTAGCCTGACATGTTACCGACTAAACCTGGCTATTTTAGCTCGATAGGATATGTTTAAAGTGGTTAGGGACACTCTCTCTGTAAGAGACACATTGTGTACACCTCTTTTCTGGCTGAAGTGGATATGTAACACCACGCACCGGCTAGGTTGTGTAAAATTGGCCAATTACCTTAGGGCCTCTTATTTATATCGAGTTATTGTCTCTTTCGACGCTCCTCCAGCCGCAAGGCATACTAATTGTTTGGATTCCCCATCGATGTGTTAGCAGGGTCAGACTCTGGGAAACTATCGGAGGTTTCAGAGCGGTGACGACTAAAGTACCGATTTACGTACACCTCCCCCTGTATCTTCGGATACTATTTAGATTAGATTCCCTCCGCCAATGTAGGAAGCACTGCGGTGCATTTCTTGGCATTCTGGAACGTAACCCTAATGACAGGTAATATGTTAATTCTGTAGCACACGGGTGATGGACGAGACACAGATCTCCATCCAACTCATTGTAGTGCCTGGGTGAGGTATTAGAACCCACCACGTCCTCACGGGATGGATATCTCTCTCTCTTTTACTCCCCACCGTAAACGATATTGCACTTTCTAAATTGCTTTTGTGGACTGTGTAAACTTGTCATAGTGATGTTATATGTGGTTGCGGGACAAGGGTGACCGGATCATCATATGATCCGGAAGCTATTGCTCCATAACATGTGTGCATGCTGTCTTTCTGAGGTAGATGCTATGCCGGGTGACCTTCGGGAAGCTGAGCATCTTCGCCAGTCAGATATATGTGTCTAAAGATAGGAAGGAATCCTTGCCACATGCGGCCAAATCTTGGAATCGTATCTAATAACCAAATGGTAGGTTAGAATGTAGCAGAAGGCCTGCATCAATAAAGTAGCAACTACCAATGCAATATCTTTGGACCTACATACGACGGGGACCTGTGAATTCTTCGGAAATCATTCGACCCATCTTCACGTAAACCAGTGTGCATCACATTAATTATGGCTTCACTAGGATTGTCGAGCCCTTAGCTTTTTGTTTGAACAAAAGAGTGGCCCTTTTTGCCAGCTCTTTTCCTCCACTTCGGCGCTGAAGGCATTTTCCTGTGATGGAGGCCCATGCGAGGCACTTTCCTCTCGCAACAACAATGTTTTGTGTGTGTTAGGAGATATAATTAGTTTATATTAAACTATCAAGTAGCCTCATTGCGACGCTCCCTTGCGGGGATACCTCTGCAGATTTATGAGTCTGTGTGGTACCTTCGGTGAGACCACATAGAAAGCACATCAGATGGCTCTATGTACGGTATTATTCGCTCATTGCTGTCAAACGAGTAGCATTGTTTGGATGGTTATTAATTGTGACTGTTTAATTATATCATCTTGTCCAGACTTATAAGTTAGTAATGGACCGTCATACCAGTGACACCAACAGTTGGAACGAGATGGTGAGGTTCAATCTCAGCGGCAATGGTCGCACGGCCCCACTGGAACATGAACGTTCCACCGGCTCTAGAGGCCAGTCTTTGTACCTTCCGGAGAGACACAATACACGATCCGCAACCCGAGAACCGCAGCTAACCAGCCCTTCCGCGCATCCTGTACATGTGGTGCAGTGAAGTGAAGCGACATGGCGGACCAGTGGGTACCCCAGAGAGCTACAAGTGGTGCCCGATGTGGGGCTCGAAGGAGAAGCGAACCGACGCCAACTCTCAACACACATGAGTTTCAGTCTCCTTCATCAGACAGTCAGCTCTCCCTAGATATGGAAGTAGCATCATATGACGGACGGACGGCTCACGTACTTACCGACTATGCTAATAATTTTCCCCATGCGGAACAACCAGCACCGCCATTACATGAGTTTTCGCTGATCAGCGAGGGGACATTCTGCGATGCCTTGCAGGCGGGAACTCAAAATATCACACTCTCTGACATCCGCGATATGCACCCACCATCTACGCCGGATCGCGGTCGACCATGACACAGACCCCTATGGGGGCATAACTATCCTTCACGACCATTATGTTCACCTACGTCATCACACGGTGACCAGTGGCCGGACACTCATGTACCATATCCCACATCTCCCCCATTACATAAGTCGTCACCATATTATCCAATCAGACCATGATATGAACCGAAAGATGCGGCAACATCCTTCCAGCAATACATCAGAAGACCATCACACAGCACACACCATCCCCGTCAGTCACCTGCACCACCACCTTATGAGGAACATCCATCACAACATCCTGTAGAGCATCCGCACCGTCTACATAGCATGCCTCCACCCAGTCTATAAACCAACACCTGTCTATGGACCCGCATCAGGGTGGTATTCCGTGAAGCCAACATATCATGCACTGCACCATCAACGGGACTCTCCCTCACAGACTCGGCATCACCATCATGATCGACAGGATACACCACCATCATAACCACCACCACCAACACGCAGACCAGCATCCACGTTTTCATCAGTCTCCCTAGCTCCACCACCTGCATTCACGCTAATCACTTCTCATTGTGGACATGGCCGGATCATTCTCTCCCCCCACCACCCACCACCCCCTCCCCTACCCCGAATTTAGCAGGGAGAATGATTGCGCTAACTATAAAGTTCAGTTTGAGATAATAAGTCGCACAAATCGGGGGACGAATCGACAAATGGGAGAGTATCTGGCCGCAAAGTTGTCCAGGAAAGCACTACAGGTCATGGTAGATTTGGGCACAGACTACACACCAACATTCATGGAGATGGAGAGCGCATTTGCGGAAAGATTCGGTGACACACCCCTCAGGGAAACAAGTCTGTTGCAACTTAAGAACTTGCATCAACGTTCAGGAGAAACACTACTAGAGTTGGCTAGTCATATTCGATGACTAGTTACCCACGCTTACCCCAGCACACATCATGAGAGCATCACACATTTACATCTAGACACCTTCATCGACGCATTGAGTGGTGAACCCACCCTAAAAGAAAAACTATTCCTTATGGAGCACGGTAGTCTACAACAACTGACGGCAACCACAGTTCGTATTGAGAACTTTTTTAAATGGGAAAAGAATAATCGTCGGCAACTGCACCCCATCAACGAAGTAAACGATGTAAATCTCGCCACCACCATCCACAACAGCACTGCATCTGCATCAACACAGGCATCAGACCCGTAAACACAAACTGACCAACCCACTGGTCAAAATCACGCGTCTAGAGGAAGGGGGCATTGCCATTCCCATCGCAGAGGCCTGAACAATGCCCCAGAATGCGGGAACCAGCACAACAACAACAATAGGCAAAACATACATGATAGATTAGAAGAGATCACCAAGCAAATCTCAGTACTCACTAACTTAGTCACCACCTTCAGCACCACAGTCGCCACGCAATCCACAACACGCCCAGCAACCACTATGATTTCCGCACAGCCACCAAACACATGTTTTGGATGTGGTCAGCCGGGCCACTGGAAGGTGCGATGTCCAAATCTCCCTCTGTCAACAACTCCAACCGCTGACCGATGTACCCCACAGCCAGCCTGAGAACCCATTAAACTAACAAGGGCATTGATTACAGAGTCACATCGGTGCCCATTCTCACAACCCGGCTCAACTGTGGCCTCTGAATGACAACGTCAGGTGGCCAACACAACAATTCATTCTCCTATAACAGCATGCATACACACGCACCCAGTTTCTTGCATGTCGGTAACAATGATGCATACCGGATCCGCAGTACTAACATCCTCCCCTGGCGGAAAATGTGACCCCACAATTTCCGCATCTAACAAACCTTCTTTTCTATGTAAAACGGTAGTGGTAGATTGTATCACCTCCGCTGAAACAACGTTTATACAAGCACCATGACCCACCGCCAAGGCACTTAACACCCGGTGTCCCTTGGTGGATTGCAATTCACAAGTCCTTACAGCATCATCCACTACATCCAGCAGCACCAGCAGTGATTCGGATGGAAGTCAACATTCGGCATCATGGACCCGCAAGAAGAAGCATCGCACAAAGGACGGGAAAACTCCACGCCTTCATTGCTTTTTCTGTGCATCAACTAAACATTCGATGATGCATTGTCAAAAGTGGCCCACACAGGTAGCCCTCATCCGTGATCGTAATAATCCTATCCTCATGGATGTATACACTAACTCACAATACACAGAAATGGCATCAACATCACCACCATTGCTAACCCCAGCTCCGTCATTGCCTACATACTCGCAGCAGCAGCGACGACAGGTTGGCCCTTTCCCCACTCAGCCACCAACTGCACTCATGGAAGCTATCTGGAAACAAGCCGACTATATACAGGATGATACTGCACCAAAAACACTCCCGCAGACAGTTTCATTGGAAACTCTTCCACAGGCACACCATAAAGTGATATATGTGTACTTGTCTGTTTAGTGGTGTTTCCACCAGTGCCACCATTGACACTGGAGCTTCTGTCACCATTTTTAACAAGCACTTGTATGAGAGCATCCCACCTCATAAGAAGCCACCCCTTAAACCAACAAACATATTTTTGCAAACAGCTACGGGAGCCGATGTTCCCGCGGCTGGTACAGTAAACCGCATGATACAGATAGAGTAGATGCAATTCATCCAGCGAGTTATCATTGCCTCTATTAAAAACGATTTTCTCAGTGCCAGTGAAGCCGTCATACATTGCAGACAACAGGAACTAGACATACATGGCCGGCATATACCCCTTGGACTGGAATCATCACTACGACACGTGTGCAGTGATTTTACAGTCACAGTTGAGTCAGGACAGGAGAAAATCTTATGGGCCACAGCACCACAATTAGGAAACAACACACACACACACATAGCTGTGCTGAACCTGACCCTGAGTACATAATCGCCTCACAATGCGTCAGTCCCCGCATGATCGTGCACACACAATAAGGATCGCATACCATTTCGCGCATTCAATGACACAACGGACCCAATAACTCTTGAACCGGGAGTTCGTTGGGGCCATCTGGTGGATATGATATCACTGGAGACACCCCCTACTACACTCACACCAGCAACAACTTCTGATGATTTGCAGGAACATTTACATGACATATATTTGCGTGCCACAGTTGGATTGATGCCATTTCATAAACGTGACATACGGAAAATTTTATATAGGTATTGCGATAGTTTCTCAGCCGGAGACATGGACCTCGGAGAAACTCATTTCATGCGACACTCCATCGATACTGAAAACAACCGACCCATTTGACAACCTGTTCGATGTCTTCCCATTAACAAGGAGGCAGAGACACACCACAGGTTAATGATATGTTGCGGACAGGCATAATAGAGCCATCAGCACCCCCTAGGCCAGTCCCATTGTACTAGCAGGCAAAAAGGATGGATCTTTGCAGTTTTGTAATAGACTTAATGACCTTAGCATCAAAGACGCTTATCGGCTTCCTCGGATAGCTCAAGCCTTAGATTCCTTGTCCAGAGCCAAGTGGTTTTGTACACTTGATTTAGTTAGTGGGTACTGGCAGGTAGCCATGGATGAGGATGACAGGGAAAAGACCGCGTTTGTGTGTAGAGACGGTCTTTTCCTGTTCCACAAGATACCCTATGGCTTGTGCAATGCTCCTGGAACGTTCGTTCGAGCGTCTCATTGAGCAGGTATTGACTACCATGCAATGTGAAATCTGTCTCTGTTACATCGACGACGTAATCGTCTTTGGCTCCTCGTTTGAGGAGACTTTGCCCAACCTGGACAAAGGTCGTATGCGTTTTCATATGACCAGTTTAAAGCTCAAACCTAAAAGTTTCATCTCTTTAGACAGAGCATCCAGTTCCTGGGACACGTCATATCCAGTGATGGAGTGGCTACTCAACCTTCAAAAACACAAGCAGTAGCAGAGTGGCAGACCCCCACTTCAGTCACGGACACCCAGAGTTTCCTTGGTCTTTGCCAGTAGTATCGCTGATACATCCTGTCACTTTAGTGAGATTGCATCACCACTATTCAGGATCACCGAAAAGGATCGACCATTCGAGTGGACGAGTGAGTGTGAAGGTTCCTTTAGGGCATTGAAGGAACTCTTGACGACTGCCCCAATTCTTGCTCATCCTAGCCCAAACCTCGATTTCATCTTAGACACTGATGCATTGGCTTATGCCATTGGTGCAGTTCTATCTCAGGTCATGGAAGATTGAACAGAGCTGGTACTGGGTTATGGTTCGTGTACTCTGAACAAAATGGAAAAAATGTACTTAAACCTTGTGTCAGTGACGATCCAGTACCAGAGCTCGTATTGGGCATTCCACGTGACACTGGTACCCAGACAGATGTTTCTACGGAAACATGTCTTCCCGACATTAGTCCCGAGCACCGCGGTGCCAGTTCTACCCCTCTCCTACCAAGCCAGGAGTCCAGTGAACGAATGACTAATGCTGAGGATGATGACGAGATACGTACTCTCCCTCTCCCTCCTCAGTGCGGGATTACAAGATCTGGGAAGTCGTATCTGAAGACTTTCTCGTTTGTGCTGTCCATGGGGAACGACGGAAAAGTTGTTCCCTCCGACCTCTTCCCATTCCCACCCACTTCATGCTATTACCCCAATTATAGTTACCACAAGCGGAAGTTAAGGCTGCCCAATCCCATGCTTCTTGTGGAGTGGAACATGTGATAAGGCTGGATGAGGCCTTGGCTTGTTTTGAAGAACAGCAAAACCGCACAACTTGGTGTACCCCCTCCACATTCGCAAAACATGAGTCCACCGCCACTCCAAGGTACACCCCATCCAATAGCACCACCACCACCACCACTCCAACTCGCGTCTCTCGTATATGCAGCAAGTTCAGACATCATCAGTCCGGTCCAATTCACACTCCACTCGTCGTCTGTTGACTGTCAAACTTCAGATATGAGAGAGTCACCTGTTACAGTGTAGGTGGTATCCTGCACCACAGTCGACCCCCACCCCACCCCACCCCAACCCCTGATGGTGGTGGGCAGGGAAGCAGCCTGTTCAGCAGACTCTCGGCTAGAATATTCCTGGTACTTAAAAATTATGACAGAGTACCAACCATCGTGTAATGGGAGATGACCTTCTCCATCCAAAGGGCACCCCTGACCACAACCACCCCACCAAGCCCCCCACCCCCACCCCGGTGAGCAGTCAGAACATCACACCAAGACACAGAAAGCCCGAGCATACAGAACACACTTGGCCACAAGGCTGGATACGTTAATTCATCATTGCGCGAACACCACATACATACCTAGTTATTTAAATGTATAACAAAGACGTTCAACATCATCAACAACATCGTCAACATCCACCTAGCTTTTATAAACGAAAAAGTTAGAGACACCTTTTTCTGCAACATTCCCTCCCGCAAGAATGCGGGAAGCTCATCACTTTCCGCAACCCGACCTTTCCGCAATAGTAAGAGACTTGGCATTCCCCAGCTTGGAAACCTGGATATGCCCAGTCCACACTACGCCAGCGTCACACAGCAACCCCGACTTCCCTACAACAGATCACCACCATCATCAACACGAGTCAACATTTTCCGCAAGCACCCCCTTATCGGGTATGCAGAAAACTGATCATACCGAAAAGAGGAACAACACGGCAGTCATCTACAGTACACGCTACGGGGAATTCCCCACCCCCACCCCCACCCCGGAATCGTCGTACGTAAAAAGCTAAGCTTTCACACTTCAAGCACACGTAATAACAGTCAATATTATTAAGAGAGCAAGATGCCCGCAGTCTGTCATCGGTATCGGGTAGGATTTTTCTATAGAAAGGAAATTTGATAATGGTCTGATTCAAGTACAACAGCCCGCTTCTTGGTCATCCGCAGTCTAAAGTAACTATGTCCCATCTTAGGATAAAGTCTGATAAAGTTGACACCACCCACATACCAGCTACCCCCATCCAGCTGCCATAAAAACGTCACACTTCACAACAGCGTAAGAATCATCAGCAGATAAGCAGCCACGCATATCAATCAAATTCACCAACATGACAGAGACACAGACACTCAGGATGACTGTATTCACAATCTCCATATGACGGTACTGTAATTGTAAAACTGAGGCACGCATTTTCCGAATTGTACTGGGATAATTAAGTTTGGTCTCGGTAAGGATGGGACTAGTCCTACCCACAGAGGAGGATGCTTGGCAGTCCACCCACCTGGAAAACACAGTCCAGCTTTGCAGGATCAGTAGACTTGGTTTCCGCAAGACATGGAGCAGTTTAAACTAAACAATAAATTACAGTCAGCTATACCGTCCTAATTTTGATTAAGAACTCAGCTGTTCTACCGCGTATACAAATCATTAGTGCGTGGGCTTGTGAAGCAGCATCAAAACTTCAACATTATAACATCATGGAGAATTTCAAATATTCTCTTACCTACATATTCCGGTCACTAATCAACACTGGCTGGAATAATTCTACTACAGATAAGAGGCGGCACATGTATAAGATCGCACGCATATAAAGGGACGCTGTTCTAAGGAACAGAAGTTTGAAAACATATATTCCATTTTTCACATCAACTACGAATAATCAGCAGCATCACCACTCTGCCATTACATACAGATTGCCTATGTTTCCGATCAACCACATCCTTTCCAACACAAGAATCACGTGATCAGCACTTCTAATTTCCAGTAAATTGGATCAAAGGCTGGCTATAAACAAAAGACCGACCCAACACGTATCTACCATAGCGTGATGGAGGAGGCGAGAGGTGGTGAGTCGAGGCTACGGCCGCTGACGTAATCATGCTCTCCCACACCCCATCAGGCATCCCAGCCTGAAATTTGAACAGGCGAGTTTATAAGCATCCAATCTGAAAAACCACTTCACACTAATTAAAAGGTGAGCTTCCACGGGAATAAGTAGTTCCAGATTTTAATGCTGATCAGAGATTCGATTTCCCACCGAGTAGGGATGAGAGTGACTATCCTTCCTTTCTATATTTATATTTACCTCCTTCCTACGGAGGAAATATATGATCCGACTCCAGGAGAATTAAAATTAAAACTTTCCATATTGGGCCTGACCGACTCAGCCTAAAACCTTCGGGTGTGGTCATCTGCCCTCCGGTGACGTCACCAAAAAGTGTAAAAGAAGGAAAGCGCACACTGAAATTTCATCTTCCCGTCAAACTCGACACTAGGGAAGATCGAGCATTAGCCTACTTTCGTGTTGCAAACCAAATTCTGCTGTTTACTTATTACTTTATTATAATCTATGTTATATTTGGCACGAAAGTATGAAGAGGTAGGAAATTTAAATTAGGTTAGGCAGTTATATTACGTTACATGTTACGTTACATGTTATATTATATTACATTACCATCATGCGGAAATAAGATGTCGCATGCGGAAGATCTCGCCTTGTCCGACAGCTTGGAGGAGTCAGCATCTGTTCATCTCGGGAAGAAGTATCCATGTACAGTGTTACAGCCTAATGAAAAGCCTTGTAAATGTGCGTTCTCCAGAAACTCGGACTTAATGCTTCATGTCAACTACGATCATTTATTACAACGTGCATACTGTGCGGACTGCAAGTACTGTATTCGGCTACTCGGTATGGTGTAACACACGCATTATCTTTCGAACATTGTGTGTTAGTTGTGATGTTAGAACCGGGTGAACAGAATGAGGACATAAATATCCTCGCTCCACATTTCAAAAGTAGACTTCTAGTTACCGTGCTTCCAACGGAAAAAATGGCGAAGACGAAACATACCAAACAACGACAAACTGACTTTCCGCATTTTGTTAGACCAACAGCATCTGCAACACAGCCAGTTAGCATCAGCACTCCAGCATCCATCACCACAGCATCGGCAGTACCCAGAATAGCACCGGAAGCTCCTGCAGCATCGGTACATACACCAACTGTAGTTTCTGCACTGACAGCTCCCGCAGTGACACTGTAGCTCGCGGGGTATGCGCTGGTCCACCATGACATTCCTATCCATCGCGCCGCAATTGCATGATGTATGGGAGGGCTGGTTAGCTGTGGATCTCAGGGTTGTGGATCCTGTATCGCGTCTCTCCTGAAGGTACAAAAACCGGCCTCTAGAGCCGGTGGAACACTGATGTTCCAGTGGGGACATGCGACCATTGCCGCCGAGATTGAACCACGCGGTGTCATCCCAACTATTTGTGTCACTGGTATACCTATCCATACTAATTTAGAGATATGGAATAAATAACAATTAAACAATGAGAAATTTAATATACTATACAAACAGTTTTGTGTGTTTGACAGTAAATGAGCACAATAATGCACAACGTAGCGCCATTCTGAGTTCTTTCCACATGGTTTTGCCAGAGGTACTACACAGATCCGTGAATCCGCAGAGGTATCCACGCAAGTGAGAGTTTCCGCAACAAATCACTAGATAGTTTAATATAAACTAGTATACCCCTAACACACCCACATAGAAAATATTGTTGTTGTGAGAGGAAAGTGCCTCATGCGGGCCTCAAAATCCTACTGAAGCTACTATTAAGGTGTTGCACGCTGGTTTACGTGAAGATGGGACGAATGATTTCCGAAGAATTCCCAGGTCACTGTCTTATGTAGTTCCAAAGTTACTGCATTGGTAGTTGCCGCTTTATTTGTGCTGGCCTTCTGTTACATCCTAACCTACCAATTGGTTGTTGGTAATGGAAACAAGCTTTGGCCGCAAGTGGCAGGGTTTACTACCTAACCTTTAGATACGTTTATCTGTTGGGCGCAGATGCCTGGCTTCTCTAAGGTTGCCCCTCATAGTATCCACCTCCAAGTATAGCATGCATACATGTCACAGAACAAAGCTCCGAATCATATAACGATCTAGCTACCTGGCTCCGCAACCACATATAACATCACTAGACGAGTTTTCACAGTTCACACAAGCAAAATTTAAATACTGTCATATCATTATGGTGGGCATAGAGAGACGGATATCCATCGCAAGCTTCCTTCCCGTAGGGGCATGGTGGGCTCTAAGGCCTCACCCAGACACTACAATGAATTGGATGGAGATCCGTCCATCACCGAGTGCTGCGGAGCTAACATTTGATCTGTCATTAGGGTTATTTTCCATGATGCCCAGAGATGCACTGCAGGCTGGTATCACAACATATAAATTAATATTATTATCATTTCGCAGTGCTTCCTACTTTGGCAGGGGATCTTAGTCATTACCTTTATGCAGAAATAATAATTAAATGTTCAATAGTATAGCTACTTGAGTACCTAATAGTCATTGGTACAGAACAAGTTCATGAGTTACTGAAATTGAGGCACTAACATATGAGTAGTGCGAGATGGCACGATCTCTAAAACTGGGAAGATTTCCGCAAGAAGACATCCGCAGGCAGGTATCCGCAGGCAGGTCTCTGCAAGCAGATTTCCAGAAGCTGACTTCTCCAGGCAGGTTGGATACGGCACATTCTCTAGACAGATAATGGAATGGTTCAATAGCTGTCCATTAGATAGTCATTTCACTCATACAGAATAGAAACGGTGTATTGTAAAGTTTCCGTCCGGTGACGGTAATATGAAAGTTGAGAGCAACCCATTAACAGGGAGGGCTGCTTATATAATTTATGCATGCACAATAAATGGCACACGGTGTGGGGTACATCACATAGCTCTTACGGCCCACTGGGCAAAGTTCACCCAGACTGGTCGAAAAGTTAATTATTACACACACGACATGCAGTGCGGACGTTGAAGTCCACTTTTCAGCATGGTTTGCAGATCCGGCGAGTCATCCACCAAGAATCACCATCAGCTCTACATTCTATAGAATTACATTTGGGCCTACACGGCCCTCCGACGGAAAGACTCCCTTATAAGGTCGGGATGCGGGAGGGTATTACTTTACGTTAGTTTATTATGGTCGTCTGGGGGTGTACAGAAACTGTGGAAGCCGAGGACTCCTTACCACCGCTGATGAGCTGAAATCCGATTGGCACCGGATGATGTAGGTATCACCGTAGGTAAGCAGTTACACACGTCTATCCCGATGGTCCAGTCGTCCTGCGTGGGCTGGCTTCCACGCCGGTGGTGCTCCTGATTCTCGATTTTTCACCCCTTTTATACTACTCGTGACATCAGAGTTTGGGGCCTCAGCCGATCAGCGGCCGAGCAGTAGCCAACCAGCGTGCAGACAGAAGTGGTGACGTACACAGCACCTTAGAGAAATATTTTTGAAGATAATTTAGGGGGATTTTCGAGGATAACTCAGCCGTTTCCGGGCCGATTTTAATAATTTAAACGGTTTTCAAATCCTCGTTTAAGTCCGGTCTTGATCAGCGCCAAGAACAACGAGGATGATACCGTCAAAGCCATTTACGGGTACCTACTAGGTACACTATAAGCATGCACTCGTTTCCAATTCCGAGACATGTTGTCAGGGAAACCCTGACGTGCGCGCATGCGCACCACATGGTCTAACAGACTTAGTAATTTTTAATGAACACCTCTCTCTTAGGGCTCATATATGTGTACTATCCTACCCAGGGTGTGTGTGCGCTTGGAGCGAATCCAGAATGGCCGATCCATACCCAGCTTAGCTGGGATGGCCGGTACCCGTTCATTCGATCCATGCTACACCACCACCGACACCACTCAGCAACATCACTGCATCCGCATCCGTGATCAGCCATCCCATATCAGTGGTAATCTTAACTCCTGTGACAGTATCTGAACCAGGTTTACAGGACATTTCCGATCGATCAATATCTCCATGTAACTTAATTATAGATGAGGAGATTAGCCTCACGGAAGATGTCATCACCACCAACGCACCACAGACCGGGACACCGACACACACGAGCACCACCATCGTTCCAATAGATAGGAAAACAACTACGCCGGATCATCCATATTTGGGAAAATGAAGAATCGCGCACCAGCCTGAAATCCGTGCAATTCCCAGGACATCCGCCAGCAAGTTATTTAAGGCTGTGAAAATAAGAAAGTATCCGCAATCACTGCAGCAGCATCGACAGCGCACATCATCACAACATTCAGCCAACCTGAAGCCCGCACCACTACCACCACCTCCACGACAACAGTGATGTCAGCAGTATCAGCACCGCCTCTAGTCAGTACAACACCCGTCAGGTATAGGTATCTAGCCGATCTTTCCGACCACATTTTTATACTTTCCGTTTCATACTGTAAATATTATCTTTCTTTTGTTCTCTCAACTAAGAGCACCGTTTAGGTCCTATGACCTGCGATATATCGTTAGCACTGTGTTAGTTAGTTGTGTAGCCACCCTAGTTATTATGTCTTGTTTTTATATAAAAACTCCAGGACGAAGTACGCTAGGTAATACTATACAGCAACATTATATCCGCATCATTATATTACCCCAGCATCAATTTTACACTGAGGTTATTGATCATGCTCCACTTGCTCGAGCCTGACATGTTACCGACTAAACCGGGCTATTCTGGCTTGATAGGATATGTTTAAAGTAGTTAGGGGCAATCTCTCCATAAGAGACACATTGTGCAAGCCTCTTTTCCAGCTGTAGTGGATATGTAACACCACGCACTGGTTAGGTTGTATAAAATTGGCCAATTACCTTAGGGCCTCTTATTTATATTGAGTCTCTTTCCACGCTCCTCCAGCCGCAAGTCTTAATAATTGTTTGGCTTCCCCATCGACGTGTTAGCAGGATCTGACTCTGGGAAACTATCGGAGGTTTCCGAGCAGTGATGACTAAAGTGCCGATTTACATACACCTCCCCCTGTATCTTCGGATACTATTTAGTTTAGATTCCCCCGCCAATGTAAACTGCAAAAAGAAATTATATTATTTATTATGTGACACTGGCCTGCAGTGCATCTCTAGGCATTCTGGGACTTAACCCTAATGACAGTTAATATGTTAATTCCATAGCACACGGGTGACGGACGAGATGCAGATCTCAATCCAACTCGTTGTAGTGTCTGCGTGAGGTTTTAGAACCTACCACACCCTCACAGGAAGAACACTAGCGATGGATATTTGTCTTTTACTCCCCACTGTAAACGATATTGCACTTTCTAAATTGCTTTTGTGGACTGTGTAAATTTGTCATAGTGATGTTATATGTGGTTGCGGGACAAGGGTGGCCAGATCGTCATATGATTCGGAAGCTATTGCTCCGTAACATGTGTGCATGCTGTCTTTCTGAGGTAGATGCTATGCAGGGCGACCTTCGGGAAGCAGGGCATCTTCGCTAGTCAGATATATGTGTTTAAATATAAGTAGGAATCCTGGAAACTTGCGGCCAAAGCTTGGAATTATATCTAATAACCAAATGGTAGGCTAGAATGTAGCAGAGGTCCCGCATAAATAAAGCGGCAACTACCAATGCAGTATCTTTAGACCTACATAAGACGGGGACCTGAGAATTCTTCGGAAATCATTCGACCCGTCTTCAGGTAAACCAGTGTGCATCACATTAATTATGGCTTCACTAGTATTGACGAGCACTTAGCTTTTTGTTTGAACAAAAGAGTGGCCCTTTTTGCCAGCTCTTTTCCTCCGCTTCGGCGTTGAAGGTATTTTCCTGTGATGGAGGCCTGCGTGAGGCACGTTCCTCTCGCAACAACAATGTTTTGTATGTGTTAGGGGTGTAATTAGATTCTATTAAACTACCAAGTAGCCTCGTTGTGATGCTTCCTTGCGGGGATACCTCTGCAGATTTACGAGTCTGTGTGGTACCTTCGGCGAGACCACATAGAAAGAACACTGGATGGCTCTATGTACTGTATTATTTGCTCATTACTGTCAAACGAGTAGCATTGTTTGCATAGTTATTAATTGTGACTGTTTAATTATATCATCTTGTCCAGGCTCATAAGTTACCGTTCCACCGGCTCTAGAGGCCAGTCTTTGTACCTTCCGGAGAGTCCTGAAATGAGATCTGTAACCCTGAGAATCGTAGCTAACCAGCCCTCCCGCGCATCCTGTACATGCGGTGCAATGGAGTGGAGCAACATCACAGACCAGCGCATACCCCGTGAGCTACAATAGGCCTCTGCGGCACTAATATCTGTGTTCAACAAAAACATTAGATAGGCTCCTCTTGAAGGACTAACTATGGCGGCATCCACCTAGCTTAATTAGTTTGGAGATTCAGCCTGACCAGTATCTGTGTAAAATGACCAGCCGTTTCTCCGTAAAACAGATCACATCACACGTATATAAGCCATGCAAGCACGCCCCAATATACTTTTTCTTTTAATCAACAGTGGTTGGATGGATATATATAGATGGCGGCCCACGTGTGGAATATACTCTCTCTTCAGCGAAAGTCTCCTTAATCTTGGAGAGATATTTTTGTATTGTATATTACACACACATATATATATATATATATATATATAAATAATATACAATACAAAATATCTCTCCAAGATTAAGGAGCCTTAAATTAAGCGGTAGGAATCCTTGGTATCCTTCCGTCTCTATTGTTCCATTAAGTATTATAGAATAAGTAATTGTAGGCAAGATATTCATCGGTTAGGACTATTTAATTCTCACTAAACCAGTCAGTCAGACGTTGGCTTAACCTCACCAAAATGGCCTTCGGCATCACAACTGATTGTGCCAAACTATATTTCTACTAAATCATAACAAATCAGTAAACATCATGTACACATAGGGCTTATGAATAGCATAGATGAAACCGTAGTGTGGAAGGTAGTGTTGCATTTGTACTCATTGGAGCGTCCAACTCATTACATAGGCTTGCATAAGTTTGATTTCTGGTACAGGTCCTGTAATGCCATTCTTCCGCTTTTGATTGATGCTTTGAAGTTATCATGCATGATGTCTTGTGTTCTCCAGTATCTGTCTAGTCGGTTCTCAAACGCATTCACGGATGGCGCAGAGACTATTTCTTCTGGGAGATCATTCCACAATTTCATTATCCTTAATGCGAATTGGTTCTGCCTTTTAGTCAGTCTACTCAATTGTGGGTATACCTTCTTAGAGTTTCCTCTTTCGCTACATCTTGTTGTCATATTACGCTACATCATGATGAAATCACTAGCTTCTGTATCATATATCCCATTTATAATTATGTAGAGCTCTATCATGTCTCCTCTCCTCCTCCTGTAAGCTAAGGTGGGTAAGTTTAGCTTCCTAAGTCTCTCTAGTTAGGTTAGATTCCTGAATCCAGGTATCTGTTTTGTTGCCCTGCATTGTACCCCGTCGATTAATTCAATATGCTTCATTTTACATCGCGTCTACACTGAACTCACATAGTCCAGGTGCGTTCTTGCTAGACTCTTATACAAGGGTGTGAAGATCTCCTGGTCCATATGCTGAAATATCTTTCTCATTAGGGCGAACATGGAGTTAGATTTCTTCACCTTCTCACTAAAGTGGTTTTCAAAGATCAGGTCTTGATCTATGGTTACTCCTATGTCTTTTTCGAATTCTGGATTTTGGAGCTCTCTTCCATGGAGTGTGTATTTCGTCTCTGTTACTTGTGTTGTCTTCCCAATTTGTATATGCTTGCATTTGTCTGGATGAAATTTTAGCGGTCATGTATTGCTCCAGTTTATCATTTTATCCAGATATCTTTGCTTGATATTGTGGTCATCTTCTCGGGTAATTGCACTAAAGATCTTTGTGTCATCTGAGAATAAATTCATATCCGAGTCCACAATAATTGAGAGGTCATTTAATGAATATTACAAAAAGTACTGGGCCTAATACTGATCTTTGGGGGATTCCTGATGTAAAGTCCATCCATCTTGAGCATTCTCCAGTTACTGTCACGTGTTGTGTTAGATTCTCTCGAGAGTTTGCTATCCAATCTACTACAGTGTCTTTTATGCCATATGCGTTCAGTTTGTTTATTGAATGCCTATGGGAAACTGTATCAAATGCCTTCTGGTAGTCCATGTAGACACAGTCTGTACAGTGGCCTTTGGTCCTGTGTGTCTGCCCACTTGTCGAGGACTGCCAGTAGCTGTAATGTTGTTGACCTGCCCAAGATAAAACCATACTGTTTTGTTGAGAAGGATTCATTCCTTTTCATATACTCAATAATGTGTTGTTTAATTAGTTTTTCCATGCCCTTGCAGCCAAGTTCAGAGGTCAAGCTCTCTGGTCTGTAATTCCCTGCTTGGTGTATGTCTCCTTTCTTAAATATTGCTGTAATGTGAGCTTTTTTTCAATCGTCTTATACCTTTTTGTAAGCAAAGTGATTATTTAAGCAGCATAGTCAATGGTAGTGCTATGGATTGTGCGGTTTCTTTCAGGATTCTAGAGTGGATTTCGTCTAACCATGGTGGCTTGATTATCTTCAAGTTTTTCAACATGTTCTTAGCTTCCTCCACCAATATTTCTATTACTGGTATTTCATATTGCACTGCCTTGTTTGGCCTGCATTGGAGTTCCGTCTGCTGGCTCGTTTACGAGTGCACTGCTAAAAATGACACTACTATATCTGCTTGTTTTCCACTTTCTCCGAGTTGGTGTATGTTGGATCTGTGTACAAATCCCCAATTTCCAAATTTGTCTTTGATTTAGACTTTACGTACTGCCATACTGCTTTCGGGTTTGATTTTGTGTTTCTAATTAGTTGTCTTTCAAAATTCTTCTGAATATTCTTTGTGATCTTCCTCACTTGATTACATGCTCTCTTGCATTCCTTCTGTACCTTTGGGTCTTTGGTCCAGATTGCTTTGCTTGATTTTATCGTTATCTTTTCTATCGTATCTTTGCCGACCAGATATGCATGGTTTTGCTTTTGGGATGATTTACAATTCTTTGTCGGCACATGTTTGTCTTCCATTTCCTTAATTCTTTTGTGGACCAGCGTCCAGCTTACGTTTATGTCATTGTCACTCTTAAGGTATTGGATCCAATTTACACATTCCAGTTCTTCGTTGATCGCTTTGTAGTTTGCTTTGTCATAGCACCTTTTTCTTTTATTCTGTTCTGTACATTTGGATAGCACTTAAAATGAACGTGGGGTAAGCTGTTGTCACTTTTACCAAGCGGACTTTGGCATTTCAAGTCAGTCACCATGTCCTCCTCATTGTACCAGGTTTAGTACATGTGGTGTGTTACTTCTTCTCCATCTTGTTGATTCTGTTATGTGTTGATATATTTAGTTATCCAGAATACAGGTGATACATTTAAATTCCAGGTTATCTCCTCTGCAGTTCCAGCTTTCCAAGTTTATATCCGGGAAATTGAAATCGCCCATAAGTAGTAGGTGTGAATATCGTTTGTTGTGGTTTCGTACATTAATTTTGTCATGCTATCATTATTATTTTCGGTTCCGCTATCTGATCTGTACATAACCTCAACTAGGAGGTTGTGTTGGAGGTCAAGTTCTACTTCTACAAATATACATTCTTCAAACTGAGTCTTCATGGAGACTTCTTTGGCCTGTAGTAATTTATTTGTATAGACCAGGAATCTTCTTCCTATGTCATTCTCAATATTCTCTGAGAATATATTATATTCTTTCCCCTTGTCAAGTGTTGTTCTACAGTTTGCACTCTATTTTTACAGTTTTTGGGCTTCACCTCTATGATACCAACACGCATTGCAGAAGTATCTTTGACTCTGATCTGTAGATCTTGCAGTTTGTTGCTTAACTGATCCGCATTTGTATATAAACAATTAATATCATCCATAACCATCAATTTATTTACACTATTTACATCAGCCTTAGTTATTGGACTTTACTCTGTTAAAGGTCCTGCAGGAACCTTTATTACCCTGGGAACATTAACTAATTTTCTTGCCCAAGGTGGCCCCTGAAACTTGTAGCAGTATTCCACTGGGCAGTTTCTTCTTTCTGCTTTGCTTCCAAGTATAGTTTTTTCTCTTGTTCTCTTTCTGCTCTGGTCAGGTCGTTTCCAATTCTTACATTATCGTATATTTGGTTCTGTTGCAGATGATGTATGTTCCTACATATGTTCACTTTCAATTCTTGTCTGTCAAAAGTGACTCGGAGCGGTCTTCTGTCTGACTTGTAGTATCACATTCATTCCTTTCTACTGTCTTATTAAATTTCACTAACTGTATCACCTTACTTATGCTAATTTCATTCACTTTTACTTTACAAGCTTTCATCGCACTTGAACCTGTATCCATGTCTTCTTTCTTCCGCGCCTGTGCTGAGTCCATTTCTTTCACACCATAAATAATCATATTGTTTCCCCTAGATTTCCTTTCGTTCATCTCCGAAATTAAGATTTCAAAGGATTTGAATCATTAGAGTGGTGTAGCACGGATCGACCGTGAGGGTGCTGGCCATCCCAGCAAGGCTGGGTACAGACCGGCCATGCCAGATTCGTTCTAAAGCGCAAACCCCTGGGTAGAGCAATAAGTGTATGTAAGCCCTATACGAGATGTTTCTTGTTAAAAATCGGCTAAGTCCGATAGAACATGTGGTGCGCATGTGTGCGTGTCTGAGCTTCCCTGACAACACGTCTTAGAATTGGAAGTGAGTGCTTACCTATAGTATACCAAGTAGGTACTCGTAAATGCTTATAATTTATCTGTTTTTTATTTTAAAATCGGCCCAGAAATGGCTGAGTTATCGTCGAAGCTTCCCGCTAAATTATACTTGGAATATTGCTATGACGTCGTAGTCGCGTGTATATATTAAACTAAATACAAAGATCTCTGTACACGTGGTCAATACGTCACTAGCATACCAGCACGCTGATTGGCTGGCGCTCGGCCGTTGATTGGTTGAGGCGCCCAGCCCTGCGTCACAGCGAGTATAGAAGAGATGAAAAATCGAGGATCAAGAGCATCGCCAGTGTGGAAGCTGGCCCGCGAAGGATGACTGGACCACCTGGATGACGGATGTAACTTGCTGACCTACCAGTGATCTTCACTTCAACCGGTGTCGGAACCCGGCACATCTGCAGTGTAGGACGTCCTCGGCTTCCACAGAATTTTGGATAATCCCGGACGGCCATCCGGGAGTAATAAACTAAATTTAAAGTTAGACCTTCCACATCCAGACTTTCCTAATGCAACTACTGTGGGAACTATGAAAAGTGGACACTAAATTCTGCACTGCATGTTGTGTGTGTTTTAATTAACTTTTCGAGCACAGTCTGGTGGACTTTGCTAGGTGTGCTGCAATGGCTATGCGATGCATCCCGCACCATGTGCTAAGTTGTGTATCCGCTTAACATTATTATACAGCCCTCTCTGTTAATGGGCAATCTTTAACTTTATTACTTCCATCGCCGGATGGAGAACTTTCTCACTGCCGTATAAATTATGATTTAGTTATAAAGAATCTATAATAGATGCTACTTCACTGTTCTGTTTCACATGCACCGTATCCACCTTGCCTGGAGGAGTTAGCTTGCGGAGCCAACCTGCGGAGACTCCAGCTCCAGAGAACATGTCAACTCTGCTATGAAAATGTTAGCGCCTCAATTTCAGCAACATAGTTGCCTGTTCCGTACCGATGACTATTAGGTACTCAAGTAACTATACTATTGTACCTCTAATTATTATTTCCGTATGTGGAACTGATGACTAAGCGGTGCCTTCCCGGTCTTAGAACAGCAAGTTATAATTTCTTTATTACTGTTCATATTATCCTTATTTCCTGTAGGTGCTTTAACTAACCTCACCGTTTAGGTCTATCAACCTGATACATACTATCACAATAATTTATATAGAAATTGTTATTGTTCATTGCATTGGTTGGTTGTATATGGCAGATAGCCATTTCGTTGATATGTTTTGTTTAATTATAGAAAACTTATACCGCAGTATGCTAGGAAATACTAAACAGCACCATTTATATCCGCATCATCTATCCCTACCATCATCAATTTTACATTGAGGTCGCTGACCATGCTCTAATTGTTTGAGCCTGGCATGTTACTGACTAAACCTTACTATTCAGCTCAATAGGATAGGTTAAAGTGGTTAGGGACAATCTCTTCGTTAGGAGACATATAGTGTACGCCTCTTTTCCGGTTGTTGCAGTAATGTAGCCCTGCACTCCGGCAGGATTGGGTGAAAGTCGCCAAATACATATAGGGCCTCGTATATATCAAGTTATTGTCTCTTCCCATGATCCACCAGCCGTATGGCTTTATAATTGTTTGGACATCCCATCATCATGTTGATCTGATCCGACCCTTGGAAACTATCAGAGGTTTTCGAGCGGTGATGGTTAAAGTCCTGATTTACATACATCACTCCCGTATCCTCAGATACTTGTTAGCTAGATAACCCCGCCAATGAAGGAAAGCACTGCGAAAACATATAGTTATAAATGTGAGTTTGATAGGTTTATTTACCACCCACAGTGCATATCTGGGCACATTGGAACCTAATCCTGATGACAGGTCAAAAGTTAGATCCGATGAAACGGTGGCGGACGAGACGTGCATCTCCATCCAACTTGTTGGAGTGTCTGGGAAGGATCGTGGAATCCTCCACGCCCTCATGGGATGGACGCTTGCGATGGATATTTACCTCTCTACCCCCACCTTAACGATATGTCAGTGATCAAACTTGCTTATGTGAAATGTAGCCAGGTGATGTTTTCTGTGGTTGCGGAGCAAGGTAACCAGATTTTCATCAAATTCGGATGCGTTGCGATGTAACATGTACGCATACCGTCCGTGGAGATAGATGCTCTTTCAAAGCGACCTACGCTAGGCGTCTGTGCCCTTGGACAGCTGTATCTAACGATAGGTAGGAATCCATGCCACTTGCGGCCAAAGCTAGTTTTCGCTTCTAACACTTAATTGGTAGGTTAGACTGTAGCAGAAGGCCCACATAAATAAAGCAACATCTACCAATACAGCATCTTGGAACTACATAAGATGGTGACGTGGGAATTCTTCGGAAATCGCTCGGTCCGCCTTCACATAAACGCAGTACGCATCACGTTAATTATGGCTTCACAAGGATTTTTCAGCACTTATCATTTTCTGATGAACAAAAGAGTGGCCCTTTTTGCCAACTCTTTTCCTCTGCGTCCACGTGAAGGCATTTGCCTGTGATGGAGACCTCTCGCAACAGCGAGAATTCCTGTGATGGAGGCCCACACGAGGCACTTTCCTCTTGCAGCAATAATGTTCTTTCTGTGTATGTTAGGGGTATAGTAACTTATATTAAGTTACTCAGTGCTCTTCTATGTGGATGCTTCTCTTGTGGGGATACCTCTGCGGATTCAAGGATCTGTGTGGTACCTCAGGCGACACCATATAGAAAGGACACCAGCTAGCGCTATATTGTGTATTATTGTGCTCATTTTACTGTCAAATGATTCACCTTGTTTGTATAGTACTTATTTATATTCTTAGTATATTATTCTAATTATTCCATTCTCTAAATTAGTATGGATAGACATACTGGTGACACAAACAGTTGGGACGACACTGTGTGGTTCAATCTCAGCGGCAATGGTCACACGACCCCACTGGAACATCAGTGTTCCACCGGCTCTAAACGTCAGTCTATGTACTCTGTGGAGGGATGGCACATGGGAACCGTAACCCCGAGATCGGTAGCTAACCAGCCATCCCGGTCATCATGCCCTTGCGGTGCGATGGGAAGATATTTAACGGCGGACCAGCATGTACCTGCAAGAGCTACAAGTGGTGCCCGATGTGGGGCTCGAATGAGAAGTGAGCAAACGCCTATACTCACCAACCGCGAGTTCCAGTCACCTTCATCTGACAGTCAGTAATCCCTCGATTTGGAGGTAGCATAATATGATGGACGTACTGCTCTCATGATGCTCAACGACGATGTAACGAATTTAACCGGTGCAGAACGACCAGCACCACCACAACACGAGTTCTCACCTATCAGCGAGGGTACATTCCGGCATCAGATAACATGGCATGACCGGAGGGTGCATGGAGATCCATATGAAGTGGGAAGAATGGTTTGGGTACACGATTCACGATGATCTGCAAACGTGCCGAGTAAACTGAGTTACCAGTGGAAAGGCCCCTATGTGGTAGTAGGTAAGATGTCGGATGTGACCTACCATATCAGCGCTTCAGATGGCCGGACCTCAGTCATCCACTTCGATCGGCTTAAACCTTGTGTCAGTGATGACCCCGTACCAGAGCTCGGACTGGGCATTCCACGTTGCACCAGAGCCCATACAGATGTCTCCATGGAGATGAGTATTCTCGACGTTAGTCTAGGGCACTGCGGTGCCAGTTCGACCCTTCTCCTACCAAGCCAGGAGTCCGGTGAACAAGCAACTAATGCTGAGGATGATGGCGAGATACGTACTCGCCCTCTCCCTCCTCAGTGCGGGTCAACTCGATCTGGGAAGTTGTATCTGAAGACTTTCTCATTTGTGTTGTCCAAGCATATCCCAGCACAAATATCGAGGGCATAACACATCTACATCTCGACACTTTCATAGATGCGTTAAGCAGAGACCCTGCCCTCAAAGAAAAACTGTTTGTCATGGAGCACGACAGCCTTCAACAACTTACAACTACCGTTGTTCGGATCGAGAGCTTCTTGGGGTGGGAGAAAAATAATCGCCGCTAACTGCATCCAATTAATGAAATGAATGATGTTAATGTCGCAACTACAACCAAATCAACTACTACACCCGCAAGCGCCACCAACAACGAACAGCACACATAATCAGAAAATCCCATTGTGGGGGCCACAACAATGCCCAAGGACGCGGGAACCAGCACAACAATAACAATAGACAAAATATGCATAAACGGTTAGAAGAGATAACTAAACAGATCTTAGCACTCACCAGCCTTGTTATGACACTCAGCACTACTGTAGCAACACAATCCACCACTAGACCACAATCAACCACAATCAGCACCGCCACCAAACACATGCTATGGATGTGGTCAGCCACGCCATTGGAGAGAACTTTGCCCCACCCGTTCTCCATCTACAGCCCCAACCACTGACCGATGAATCCCGCAGCCAGAGAATCCGTCGAACTAGCACGAGCACCAATTACAGAGTCACTTCGGTGCCCATCCCTACAACCCGGCTCAACTACGGCCTCTGAACAACTACACCAGGTGGCCACACCTACTCATCGACATATTCCTAAAACATCATACACTCACCCGCAACCGGCTTCTTCTATGATGGTGCCTACGATGCACACTGCATCCGCAGCACAGCCATCTTCCCCCTGCAGAAAGTGTGACACAACACTTTCAACATCTACATGACCTTCTTTCCTATGGAAAACGGCAGTGGTATGTTGTAGCACCTACGCTGAAACAACGTTTTTGCAAGCACCATGTCCCACAGAAACTTGCAGCCACATCACCAACATGCACCATCAGCAGTGATTCCGAGGAAAACACCACTTCAACCGCATGGATCCGCAAGAAGGGACATCGGACAAAGAAAAGGAACATCCCACAACACCGTTGCTTCTTCTGCGCTTCAACTGAACATCACATGGCATGGTGTAAGAAGTGGCAGGCTCAGTTAGTTCTTATCCATGAACGTGAGAATCCTATCCACACTGCAGTATACACTACCACAGCTTATGCAGAATCAGCCACCTCAGGAATCAGCGGTGGAGCGGTCTGGGATCCCAGGTGCCTGTGGGGTGGATGACCTGGCTAGTACGATCTGTGCGGGGCCTCTTGCCAAAATGATGTCTAAGTGTGATCTATGCAGGGCCCTTAGCCAATGACGTCTAGCGGGCATCGCCTCCATGGTATGGTCTAAGCAGGGCTACAGACCCTGACCAAGATGACCCTTAGTTGGTGTCCAGTACTGTGTCTGCTCGGGTTGGGAGTCGTCAGTGTGCACATTGACTCTGTCTCGGATTATGTTCCCCTAACTTGGACAGGTCTTTATCTCAGGCATGTATGGAAAGGCACCTAGCCTAGGCTGCATCCTGTGTGGGGAACTGGGCGTCCGTCCGGCGTGGTGGGGACAGGGAACCACACTGGGAAGGCCAATGGGTGTATAGTATTAGGTGTTGCTAACTAATACTATTTAGCGAATATTAGCAACCACCGCCACAGTTGAGCTGGGACAGGAAAGGATCTTGTGGGCCACTGAACCACAGTTAGGAAACAACACTCACACAGCCATGCTGGAACCCGACCCCGAATATATGCTTGCCTCACAATGCGCCAGTCCATGCGTCATCATGGACACCACCAACAAGGATCACATACCATTTCGTGTATTCAATGTCACTTCGGACCCAATAACACTTGAATCAGGAGTGCGTTGTGGCCATTTGGTGGATGTGATATCACTGGAAACAGTCCCAACCTCAAACACAACAACAACGTCTGATGATTTGACCGAACATCTACATGACTTATATTATATTTATGTGACACAGTTGGATTGATGCAATCCCAAAAATTACAAATAAGAAAATTACTGCATAAATATCATGATAGTTTGTCATCAAGAGACATGGACCTCAGGCAAACTCATCTAGTGCGACACTCCATCAACACTGGAAATAACCGACCTGTACGTCACCCTGTTAGATGGCTCCTGATTCATAAGGAAGTGGAGGCACACCAACAGGTAGAGGACATGTTGTGGACCGGAATAATTGAGCCCTCAGCATCCCCCCTGGGCCAGTCCCATTGTACTAGCAGGCAAAAAAGGATGGATCTTTGCGGTTTTGTATAGACTACCGCCGCCTTAATGATCCCTTACCCCAGATAGATCAGGCCTTAGATTCCTTGTCCAGAGCCAAGTGGTTTTCTACCCTTGATGTAGCTAGTGGATACTGGCAGGTAGTCATGAATGAGGCTGATATGGAGAAGACCGCATTCATTTGTCGTGATGGCCTTTTCCAATTCCGCAAGATGTGCTATGGCTTGTGCAACGCTCCTGGAACTTTCGAGCGTCTCATTGAGCAGGTATTAACTACCCTGCAATGGGAAATCTGTCTGTGTTACATTGATGACGTAATCATCTTTGGTCCAACGTTTAAGCAAACTCTTTCCAGTTTGGACACCATGCTTTCAAGATTCCACACGGCTAACTTGAAGATCAAACACAAGAAATGTCATCTCTTCAGACAGAGCATCGAGTTCCTGGGACACGTCATATCCGGTGATGGAGTGGCCACCCGACCATCAAAAACAAAAGCTGTGGTGGAGTGGCAGACCCCTGAGTCTTTCGTGGAAACTATGAGCTTCCTTGGTCTCTGTCAATACTATCGTCAATACATCCGTCATTTAAGTGAGATTGCATCACCTCTCTTCAAGATTGCCAAAGAGGATCGACCATTTGAGTGGACGAGTGAGTGTGAAGGTTCCGTTAGGGTCTTGAAGGAACTCTTGATGACCGCCCCTATTCTCGCTCATCCTACCCCTAAATTCGATTTCATCCTGGACACTGATGCATCAGCTTACGCTATTGGCACAGTTCTATCTCAGGTCACAGAGGACGGAATGGAGCAGGTACTGGGTTATGGTTCACGTACTCTAGATAAAACAGAGAAACGTTATGCGACCATCAAGTGGGAATTACTGGCTGCGGTCTACGTTGTCAAGTATTATAAACACTTTCTGTACGGCTGCCCATTTACTCTCCATACGGATCACACTTCTCTACACTGGCTCCGCAACCTTAAAAATTCAGCCAGCCAGGTAGCGAGGTGGCAGGAATCCCTGCAAGCTTTTAACTTCAATATAATTCACAGACCCGACAAACCACATGGAAATGCGAACACCTTGAGCAGAATCAGACTTGAGAATGAAACCAAAGTAGCCACCATCGTGACACATACAACACAGTCATCTCCAGTGTTCCCCGAATTGCGGTGCGCAGAGTGGAACACGGGGAAAGTTACTCATGAACAAGCAACAGACGCGCAGACATGAAATATATATGCGTGGATTCAGGTGGGGGTACGTCCACCCCGGGAATCTGTTACACCGTTATCCGCAACAGCCAAGTACTACTACTAGCAGTTCGAGGAATGCCACATACAATGAGGCGTTCTCTACATTAATAACCGCCGGGTGATTCCAGAATGTTATCATGAAACAATATTACAACAATTGCACGATAGCGCCGGTCATTGAACGAACATTAATGCGGATAAAACAGAGATTCCACGGGATCAGAATTTGAGGTAGTGTAAAGGCATGGGTCGCCAAATTTGTCCCATGTCAAAGACGCACCATTGGCCAGCACCATTCCGCACCCCTACAAGTAAAGATTGTTGGTGCACCATGGGAGCGAGTAGCTGTTGATGCGCTTGGACCCTTGAATATGACGGATGATGGAAACAAATACATCTTCGTATTACAAGATTATTTTACAAAGTGGTTGGAAGCACTCGCTTTGCCCGACCAACAGGCATCCACAATCGCAGAGGTCTTGGCAAGCAATGTGTTCTGCAGGTTTGGAATGCCTTATGAGCTGCACTCCGATCAAGGAAGTAATTTTGACAGGCGGCTGATCTCCGAGCTCTGCAAATTGTTTCACATTGTCAAAACAAGGACGACTCTGTATCACCCCCACAGTGACGGGATGGTGGAGAGGTTCAATTGAACTCTCGCGGAGATGCTTACGAACGAAACATGCCTTGATTGTCGAGAATGAGATCTACGACTCCCATATGTGCTCATGGCATACAGCATGGGTTATACCCCAGCGTGGTTAATGTTAGGATGTGAATTAGCCTTACCGCTGGATCTGGTCATACCCAGGGTTCCGGGGGAGAAAAATTCACCATCTCTCTATGTAGAGCTCACTCGACAGCAGATAGAACAGACCCATGAGCTAGTGAGAGCAACTTTATCTACTGAACACCGGCATCAGATAACATGGCATGACCGGAGGGTGCATGAGATCCATATGAAGTGGGAAGAATGGTTTGGGTACACGATTCGCGACGATCTGCAAACGTGCCGAGGAAACTGAGTTACCGGTGGAAAGGCCCCTATGTGGTAGTAGGCAAGATGTCGGATTTGACCTACCATATCAGCGCTTCAGATGGCCTGACCTCAGTCACCCACCTCGATCGGCTTAAACCTTGTGTCAGTGATGACCCTGTACCAGAGCTCGTGCGGGCATTCCACGTTGCACCGTAACCCAGACAGATGTCTCCATGGAGATGAGTATTCTCGACGTTAGTCTAGAGCACCGCGGTGCCAGTTTGACCCTTCTCCTACCAAGCCAGGAGTCCGGTGAACAAGCAACTAATGCTGAGGATGATGACGAGATACGTACTCGCCCTCTCCCTCCTCAGTGCGGGTCAACTCGATCTGGGAAGTTGTATCTGAAGACTTTCTCATTTGTGTTGTCCAAGGGGAAGGACGGAAAAGTTGTTCTGCCGACCTCTTCCCATTCACACCCACTTCATGCTATACCCCCCCCCCCCCTCCACACCCACCCCCTCCCCCCACCCCGCATTATAGAGTTACCACAAGCGGAAGCTGAGGCTGCCCGGGCCATGCTTCTTGTGGGGTGGAACATGTAGTGAATGGCATGGAAGTGCAGAGGCCGGATGAGGCCTTTGATCATTTTGAAGAACAGCTGAACTGCACAACTCGGTTTACCTGACCATGCCCCAACCAAGGTGCTCCCCAGCCATATGTACCACCACTGCCCCCTCTACAACACGCGTCTCTTCTCTATGCACCAGGTTCGGACATCATACGACCTGTCCAATTCACACTCCACTCATTGTCTGCAGACCGTCACTCTTGAGATATGGGAGAGTTGGCTGTTACAGAGAGAGAGGATGTGGCATCCCACACCGCAGCAACCCCCCCCCCCCCCAGGCGGTGGGCATGGAGGCAGCCTGTTCAGCAGACTCTCGGCTCGAATCCTGGTGCTTAAAATCTACGACAGAGTACCAACCGTCGTGTAATGTGAGATGACCAACTCCCCTACTCCAACGAGGAACCCTATCCACATATCATCGACCACGCCCCACCGTGAGCAGTCAGAACATCACACCAGACACAGAAATCCAAGAGCACACAGAACACACTTGCCTGCACTTCACCGTTGCGCGAATACTACATACATATCCGGTTATAGAGAGGATATATCGGAGACAATGAACACCAGCAACAACAAGAATAGCAAACACCTAACATTTTAAAAATCGAAAAGAAAATCGAGATGAATTTCCGCAACATTCCCTCATACACAGATGCGGGAAGTATATCACTTAACGCAATCCCAACTTTTCCGCAACCACAACCGACTTGGCATTCACCAGTGTGGAAACCTGGATATGCCCAATCCACAATACACCAGCATCACGCAGCAGCCTGGACTCCCCTACAACAGTACACTACCGCCATCAACACCAGTCAACACTTTCCGCAATCACCTTCTTATATGGTTTACGGAAAACTGATCATACGGAAAGAAGCACACCACAGCCATCTACAGTATGCGCTATGGGGGAACCTCCCCCTTCCCCCTCCACACTTCCACCCTTCCACCCTTCCACCCCCCCCCCCCTGGAACCGTTGTACAGAAAGAGCTAACAACATAATACTTCAGTCACACGTAATAACAGTCGATATTATTAAGAGAGCAAGATGCCCGCAGCCTGTCGTCCATCACGAGTAGGATTCTGCCACCGAAAAGTTGAATTCGATAATGGATTGATTCAAGCTACGGCATCCCCAGCCTGAAATTAAAACAGGAAAGTTTATGAGCATCCAATCTGTAAAACCGCCTCACGCTAATTAAAAGTTGAGCTTCCACAGGAATAAGTAGTTCCGAGTTTTTATGTTGATCAGAGACTTGTTTTTCCGTCAAGTAGGGACGAAAGTGATATACATTTCTTCTTATAATTATAATTACTCCCTTTATACGGGATGAAAACTTTATATGACTCCAGGTTTAGTAACTCAAAACTTTCCTTATGGGGCGTGGCCGATTCACCTTGGAACTTTCGGGTGTGGTCATCCGCCCTCCTGTGACATCACCAAAAAAAAGTTGGTAATCTTCCCATCAAAACTCGACACAAGGGAAGAACAAGCATTAGGCTACTTTTGTGTCACAAACCAAATTCTGCTGTTTATTTTATTATTATTAATTTATCACTTCTATTATATATTACTTGGCCTGGAAAGTTATGAAGAGCTAGGAAAAATTAGATTAGGTTAGGCAGTCCGCACTGTCATTAATATGCGGAAATAAGATGTCACTTGCCGAGGACCTTGCCTTGTCCGACAGTTCAGAGGAGTCGACGCCAAAACTATCTGGAAAGAAATATCTGTGTTCAGCATTTCAGCTCAACGGACAGCCATGTAGATGCGCCTTCTCCCATAATTCGGACTTAACATTGCATATTAATCGTGATCATCTTATGCAAAGAGCTTTTTGTATGGACTGCAAATACCTTTATACCGCTACCCATTACGGTGTGATCCATGCGTTGATATATAAACATCGTGTTACAGCCTGGTGAACAAAGTGAAAACGTTGAAGTGCTAGCCACTCATTTTGAAAGTAGACTTCCTATTAACGTGCTTCCTACGAAGAAGATGGCCAAAACTAAACGTACGAAATGGCGACCAACAGATTTCCCGCATTATCGACCAGCAACAGTAACCACCGCATCTGCAACACAGCACGCCTTGACCGACTGTGCCACCATTGCCACCATCATGACGGAACCAGCAGCAGCATCAGCACCGGCAGCTACTGCAGTGGCGGTACCAGCACTACCTGCAGTTTCCACTCCGGCAGCACCCGCAGCACCCGCAGCAACGCCACTGTCTGCATCACGAACCAGCATCACCGCACACCCACGCAGCAGCAGCACACCAACGGATCCAGCAATATGGATGACAACAATGCCAGAACGTGCTTACGCCGGGAAGAAACATATAGCACATTCTCAAGAGATCCGCGCCATGCCAAGGACGACCGCGAGCAAACTTCTGAAGTCCACGAAGATCCGGAAGCTATCTGCCAGCACCACATCCGCAACAGCACCAGCCGCATCATCCACAAAGACATCACCATTCCGGCGACCGTTCATACGCTTGACAGCACTCAGCTCGTCAGCAGCACGAATCACACTGACCATATCAACCATGACAGTGATGTCTGCAGTCACCATGCCACCGCCACTTCACACGTCACCAGCCATCATTTCCAGCACCACCAGCGCATCTATAGACACATCAGCACCATCTTCTAGCTATAGCCTTCCTGAGATGAGCCTGTATAGGAGTGATATTTCGGCAGCGGAGGATCACCCGCCGCGTCAGTCCTGTACAAGTCGCGGTACCCAGACTCACTGGGGGAAACTTCACGCAGATGTTTGTGGACACTATTGCCGAGGTTGCAGCAGGACGTATCAGTAGTTGTGCGAAACACGGAACTTATTATTATGTTTATTTTTTATATACTTTTCTTATTTATTATATGTTTTTAAAATCGAAACACAGTCCCTAGGCTGACTACGGTCATCCTACACCTCTGCACAATATTCTTGCGCAGCTGTGTCTCACCTTAAAATAATCGCCGCGGATTCCTGTGTTGCAAACACGCCATGTGTGATGTAGGTACACAACACACCATAGTGAATATGTCATAATCCTGTCATGCAGTTTCAGCTACACTGTGTCTGCATGATGAACTAGTCTTTTTACTTTATTATTATATCTTATTTTTCTTATTATTTTTAAGCCCCGCGTCAGTACGACAGGGTGGATTTGTGGCAGCCAGAGCTGCTTGTGCGGAATCTGCACTGTATGCATCCGCTCATATAATCAGGATGCATACCACTAATATATATACATATCTATTAATTAATAAATAAAGCACGCACCAAGAAATAAACACAAAACAAAAAACAAAAAAAGAGAAAAGACTTGGGAAAATAATTCCAGGTCAAAGATTAAAATCAATGGTATGCCTTCCTCCCACATTCTTTCGCACCCTATGTGCTCTGTCTTATGAACACGTGTCATGCGTGTCACTACTCCTCTCAGGCCATGCGCCTACCTGGGAAGTCTATAATGCCAGCTAGCATGCTTCCATGCGCTCGATCTGCGACGCGTGATCATTTGCCATAGATGTCAAACTGGGAGGGGGTTGTGCAGCATGGATCGACCGGGCGGGTGCCGGCCATCCCAGCAAGGCTGGGTATGTACCGGTGGTGCCAGA